>MU224211.1:179034-222451 GCA_018584345.1 Thuja plicata
TCAACTGATTTCTTCTTAGTCTTGGAGGTAGACTCAGTAGACTTCGAAGAAGATTTACCCTTGGAAGGGTTAGCTAGAGGTTTTGAATCATTTTTCTGTGCAGGTTTGGAGGAAGACTCATTGCCTACAGAATCTTTCTTCAGTTTTCCTTTCTATTTTGGTTTCCCCTGTGAAGACTGAGCAACCAATGCTTGGCTAGAAGAGCCAGAAGCATCCGTCTGTTGGATCTTTGCCTGTTCCCATGTGAACTGATCACAGAATGTCTCAAAAGAAGGAATGGTGTGCCTAGCACCCAAAACATCCATGGTGGAGTATAAAGTGGAAGAGAAGATCTGATACTGTCCTCGCAACTTTGAGAGTATCAAGAAGATACACTCATCATCTGTCTTAGTTCTCCCACATCCCTGCAAAACTGAGCGCAGAGACTTGAACTTCATCAAGAAGTCCTCAATGGTGGGAAAGCTAGTAGGTGTCAAAGTAGTCAACTCTGCATCAAGTTTTAGTGCCCGAAACTCATTTACAGTGCCAAACAAATCTAAAAACTTGCCCCAAATGGCCCTAGGAGTGGTCAAACCATCCAAGTGAAAGAGGAGATTGTCGGAAATGTTCAGTGCAATCAAGCCCATGGCTTCATCCATCTTATTCTTGTGCTGTAGAATCTCAAAAGGATGTTGTAGGATAGGTTTTTGTTCATTTAGGCATGACCATAAGCCATGTGACATGAGTAGCCTAGTCATGTGTGCTTTCCAAGTGTGGTAATTATGCGGTGTCAGCCGGGCCACAGAGGGGTCCGACATTGAGAGAAGAAAAAGATAAAAGTAGAAGGGTTGATTTCTGAAAGTAAATGACAGAAAGAAAAGATACCCCCTACAAAGTATGATTCTAACCCCCGTACAATAAATAATCAACTACTGAAAGCACAAAGAAAACTAGAGAAAAACCTGAACACCGGATGTAGAGTAGAAGGGAAAATGAAGCCTCTACTTCAACGCTAAAAACAAGAACTCAAATGGCCGAATTAGCAAACAAAACCAACATCATTGCATCCATCTCGAAAACACCTTTCCGACAATATTTTGTTTTCCAAAAAAGGACGCCGTATGCCCAAGATATGGGCAAAAAACCACAGGTATCTCCAAAAAACTACTCACTGGAAAAAACCAGTCATGCAAATAATTTTGACGGCCAAACACTTGTCGTAGGACTTGGCGGCACGGTGGTGGCCCATGGGCGGTGCCACCGGCAGAGGCAGCGAGCAGGCAGGGAGGTGGCGGTGGGTGAGCCCGGCGCGGGCAGCGGCAGAGCAGCCGGTGGGCGGCGGCGGGCCCGGGTGGTGGCGCGCTGGCCAGTAGCGGCGCGCGGGCGGCGTGCTGGTGGCGTGAGCTGGCAACACCCAAAAATGTGCAAAAAAAAGCCCTTTTTAAATTTTTTTTGAGTTTTTTTGTCTTGATTTTTGAGCTGTACGACCCTAGGAGGCCAAAATTTTTTGCCTGTGGTCACAGAGGCTAAAATAGTCAAAATTTATATGTTTTTTGACTCTCCCAGGCCTTCTGAATGCAATGGCGGAGTTTTTTTTTTCTCATATAACTCCAAAAAATGGTGCCTCCTTCAAAGTGACAAAAAAAACCCTAGAGAAGCTGCGGCTGTCGCCTTCGAATCGTGGCTTCAAAAATTTTCAACCTCGGCAGTGACAGGGTGGCTCTGATACCATGTAGGATTTGAGAAACACAAATCCACAAAATGCCAAGAACACCTGCATGCAAAATACCTAAAGCTGAAACGAAACCTGTGAGAGAGAAGCTAGGGTTTGGAAAATCTCAGCGGAGTGAGAGCAAATTGTTATTTTCCCAAAAGAATGAATTACAATAATTACAAAAAGTGGCTTATAAGGTGAGAAACCCTAGAGCCGGAGAAAGCTAGGTTTGTGCATTTAATAATTAATAAACATATTAATTATTATGCACCTACAAATGACAAGCTTAAGTGAATAGAATAATAGTGTACTTTAATAATTAAACCAAATAGATTTAATTATAAAGACAAATGAACTATTAATCTAATAGTTGGTAGGTTCTGATGCGTAGTTGGTAAGCCTTGTTTGAATTTTCATGCAATTCTTAGTTTCTTCACTTTAATCTCTATTTTTGTTGATAGGATAGAGAATTTGGTGTTACTGGTGATTCTATGCAACACTTTGGCAGTCGTGGGGTGAAGGATAAATGCAAAGAATACTAATGTATTTGATGTATGATGTGTGATGAAGACATTGTGTGTTTTTCATAACTTTGTGTTTTCTTTTAGTAGTTAGAAAACACTTCATTTTGGTGCAAGAAAATGAATAATTTTGTTTCAAGTGTCTTTTAGATTTTTAATCCCAAAAAGGTTGAATGGATGTATCCTTTCCCCTCGCTTTTGTGGATCTTGGGTGTAAGAGAAATCCATTCTATCTTTTTTATAAGGCCTACCTCTCAACAATCCCATAAGGTCAGGTGTGAGGGAATGACCCAAGCGGTAATGGGCTAAAGCTAAGTCTCCATCCAAACCACTATATAAATGTGTGATTGTGACCAAAATTTCAATAAATAGAGTGGTTGGATGATAGATATCCTCTAGTACCCTTGAGGTGCATAAAACCTTGATTCTCAAGGTTAGGAGACCTCCTACAAGAGCTAATCATGGCAGCCTCTGAATTAGATGTCTCAAACTAGAAGCCTTTTTTATAGTGGCCAAAATCCTTCAACTTGCTGGCACGGAAGGTTTGAGACCAACTAAGATGCCCCACACTTTTTTAGTTCCTAGTAGAGATATAAAATTTCATGGGAGGTGATGACCCTTGGAATTTGAAGTTTGGTATGCCCAAGAAGTGAGTGTCATGGAGGGGAGACATTGATACCAAAATTCTAGGCTATTTGCTTTGAATAAGCGCAGCTAGATTTTATCCAAGTAGGGATTCAAAAAGTATTGTCCTTCAAGCCTAGGTTGTGAAGTGTGTGTGCATCAAAATTATAAATAACCATTTATGCTTGATGTGTTTTTTTTTAATGTTATAAACAATTTGCATTATTCAAAACCTCACTAAAGTATTCAAAACATTGTCAAAGAGTCCAAAACCATTTCAAAGTTTTCAAAATGATCAAAATTGTTTCAAAACCTTGTCATAGACTTTTCAAAACATGGATTTTCAAAAATGCCTTGAGATCTTGTTGCAATATTAGGATAGCCTTTTGCATTTAACCTCCATTTTTTATCATTGCATATTGCATTATTTCATTATCCCTCATGCCATTATCCCTTGTCATATTGTATAGTTGCATGCTCATTATCAACCCCCCCTCTTAGCATAACAAGTTCTCATAATAATTGCATTACATTGTCATATTGCCTTGTCATTTTGACCTTTTCATATTTTCCTTGTCATACTGCCTTTGCATATCATTCTTCATTTTGAATTTAGAATCTTTTCAAAAACTTTGCAAAACCCGTAAAATCCACATCTTAGGGTTATAACTTGTTTCATTGGAAGAGCATATTGATTTTATTTAAACCTTGTCCTTTTGTCCTTTTTTCATTAATTCAATACCTAATCTTTTTTATGATAGGTTTGACCATGTCATTTATCCTTTAATTTTGTCATTTTGATCCTCAAAAGTCAAGGTCCTATTTTATTTTCCTAAGGTCTATACTCTTAGGGTTTCATTTGTAAGTTTTTTCAAAGTCCAAAACCCCCCAAAAAATAGTTTCATATCATACCCCTTAGTTTGCATAATCATCCTTTAGCTTGCATTTTTCAAATTCTAAATTCCAAAAATAATTAGCTTGCATATCATAACCCTAAGTTTCATACCTTGCATATCATAACCCTAAGTTATTTTTTCAAAGTCTGAAGTCCAAACTCAAGTTTGCATAAGTCCAAATTCCAAACTTTTAAAAATATAAAAAAAAAAAGTTCATTTTTCATATACCTCTCATATCCTTAGTTGCATTTAGTCATCATACTGATTGTAACAATATCTCAAAAGCAACAAGGTTCATATCAACCCATGTATATTTCAAGTTAAGTGACACAAACACCCTTCGATTTAAGACAAGGTATACCTTGCAATCACAAGGTTTTAACAAAAACATGATGTACACCTCAAGTGAAGAAACATAAACATTTTAGGACCCAATAAACATGGAATTCTCACAATCCAACGATCGATCACATCAATCCCACTCACACTTGACCCAAAAATTGGAAGAAAATTTGGCTAAAGAAGTGGAAATCTTGAAACAAAAAGTGGAAAACATTAAAAAGAGTAGAAAGGGGATTTCTAAAGTAATTTTATGTACAAGAGAAATATTTTGTGAAGTTGACATAGATCCTCTCATTTTAGAATTAGACATACTAAATCTTTTTTCAAAAATAAACGAGGAAAACAAATTGCAAGCGACAAACACAAGTTTTAATCAAATCCAAGAGCAATCTTTGACTAATCAGATAAAATTCAACCAAATTAAAAATAAACCTTCATTCAACCAAACATCATTAAATCAAATTCCAAATAAACCTTCATTCAACCAAACATCATTTAGTCAAGTTCCAAATCAAACTTTTCAACCAGAGCATCACATAATTCAACTTGGGCCACCACCAAATTATTAATCAATATTTATTCCATTGCAATCAAGTGCTCATTAAGAAGTCACACCACCACTTGTGCCAATCATGCAAACAAATCAATCTCTACCAAACTCACAAATAATTTTTCCTTCGATCGCATTGTCATGCCCAAAACTAGGGCAAAACACACATACAAATTTTTTTTAAAACGCAAGTGCATACCACTAAAAAAGGATGTATTGAGGTAATGTGATAGCACGGTAAGGTTAGTCTTCGAGTTGCAAGGTATATACATAGGTTGAATTAGGGTCACACTACATACAGATGCAAAATTAGAGCATCAACTTGTCATATGGGTTATGAGAACACTTGAGTCAGGTTAATTTAGCTCTTGTTTCATGTTTTATTCTATGTGTAGTATCATGATGATAATCAATTTTTAAGAGTCATACATTGAATTAGGTTGCCCTAATAATTACTTTATTTCTTAACCTTGATTACAACTTATTCATTTAAATCTAGTTCCAATTCTCTTTCGACCATTAACCACTAGTTTAAAATTCAATAATCAAAATCTAATCTAATCCTTATCCTTCTAAAAATAATTAAATTCTCCCTTTCAAATTCCCATGCAACTATAGTCCTTTAATTCCCTAATAGAATATTAAATCAACCTCAAATAGAAAATTTAAATTGACCTCTAACCCCTTTGAAACACATCGGCAACATAATTTCATTTATCGTAATAAAATTAAATTAACATCTATCTATACATTTTAAATTAGTCGAATAAATCTAATTTTCTAATAGGCTAATCAATTTTTAATAACAACGTGAATTGCTACATTATTATTCTAACTAGATAATTAATACGAATATCATTTTATTAACAAATTGGCCAATCTATACACTTTACATAAAAACTACATCTATTAATCAATAATTAACTACACAATTAAATAAACTATATCTAAACAAAATTACATGATTTAAATAAAATAATAAGAAAAATTTAATCCATAACATATTAGCAAATCTATATATTTCACATAAAAACTAAGGTTATAAATCTAGTAATTAAACTACTCAATTTAAATAGAAAGTATATCTATTAAATGAGACTACATAATTCAAATAACACAATGAAGAAATAAGTCTATTTAACTAATTTAATCTATCTAAATATAATGATCCATTTTAATTATGTACCCAATGGGTGGAGTAAAATATTATTTTAATAAATTGTTCAATATTTGATTAAATCTGATTATGTTATTAAATTTATTAACTATCAACTAACTACCTACTAACTAGCTATAATATAACCTATCTACCTATCTACCAACCTATCACCCTATCTACCTTCTAGCCTATCAAGCTATCACATCATCTCTCCATCCCCCAAGGCCAACTTGCCAAGTGGGTGGGGGGTGTGGAATCCCAAATCCACTCAAAGCCTGTGAATTTTTTTAAGGGAGAAGACATGAAGAGGGTATGGTAGCATTAAAACCAAGGAGTATGGAGAGCATGCAAAATATTCCAAGGCTAAGGTGGGGCCCATAAAAAATTTCCCCTATGTTAAACTATATTAAAAATTCTTTGTCCTAGGGGTGTGCATTTATCCTCATGTCAGACCCAATTTGCATAAAATGGGGGAGGGTCTAACCTTGGGTAAATGATTAAATATCATGTCAGACCAAATTTTGCATGGGGAAAAGAAAGGTAAGAAAAAAGATTATTGTGGGGCCCATGAGAATGGATGAAGAATATTAAGCCTTCCCAAATTAAATACTATGCATTAGCATAAAAAGGGTAATTAAAAGGGGTGTTTAGGAGGTAATAAAAGGGTTTTAGAGAGGGAATCTTTAGAAAATATTCTTTGTGTAAGGGGAGAGAATTAAATCCCTCCCCATACATTTTTCAGAGAGTATTTTTGTTTTATATTCTGAAAAATGTCATAGTAAAATTTGGTTATAGTTTCTAACACATTGATATCATTGATTTCTTTTTTTTTAAGTAAATACATGTATGAATTTGATTATCTTTTTTTTTGTGCCATGCAATATGCAACTAAAATTTTATTATTAATATTAGGTGATTATTTTCATTAATATATTAATTTCTTTGACTTACTATAGTTAGTAAGCTAATCTCTTCTTTTTAAGGATTGAGAATACAATCATTTTGAAGATAAAGTATTGATCTAATTGAGATAAAATTTTAGAATTCTAAAGGAAATATATAGTTTTCTTGACTTAAAAAATTAAAGTTACATACATCAGAGATTTCAAGATTTAACAATCTACAAGGTTTACATGCTATGAATATCATTACAAAAGGAATGAGAGGTTTTCACATTTTGCTTAACAAACTTACAAAATGGACATTACAACACTTAACAAAAATGATTCTCAACACAAGGAGTAATCATACAACATTAAAGTTGCTCTTTCACAACACACCAAAATGAAGACTCCTCCCAAGCTTTTTCACATCTAACTTGACTTCAAAACCTGCAAGAAAAACATGAGGGGAACCATGGCAAGCTCACCTCCCAACCAAGGCCTCAAGGAGACCACCCCCAAGCTTGGAGAACCAAGGCTAAACAAGATAACACATCCCAATTCTCACAACTAACATATATGCACAACATAACAATTTACTCCCAACCAAGGCTTCACAAATGAGTTTTCCAAACCCATTGAAGTAGGGTGAATGTGGGCTTTTCCAAGAAGGAGAATGTCATTACATTTTTAAATTTCTCAACAAGAGTTTTCTTCCATGCCTTTCCAAGGCTAAATTGACATTCTTTCCATATACACATTTGGTCATTTCTATAGCAAAACAATATTTACAACATGACTTCGTAGAGCCCATACTCTATGAAATTATCCCTCTTCTTTAAGAGAAGAGACTCTCACTACAATGGAGAGCCCAACTAACCCCTTCACCCAAGGCCACTTCTTTCCTTCCCAAAGGGTGAGTAATGCCTTAAACTCCCATGAACAATACTCCCAATCCTAAAAATAAGAGATGAAAAAAAATCTAAATGCATTCCCAACCCAACACATAATAACAAAATCTACATACAACTACATTTTATAAGATTTACATATATGAACACCATACAAGATTTACATATTCATTTAAACAATAACATGAAAAGCTTAAATGTAAGAGTATTCTTCCATGGCAAGAATCCACCAACCTTGGTCCAAGAAAAATACCAAGAATGTGGTTGAGAAGAAGCCCTTATCCTTTTTCTTTTCTTCCTCCAACCCTAGTTGTCTCCAAAATTAGAGAGTGGGTGAACACCCACTAAGTTTCTCCAAAACCTTTAAAAAGACCCCTAGAAGTGTACTCAAGACCTAGCAATTAATGAGACATGCCCTCTAGTCCTTTTTTCTTACCTCTTGTCTCCCCTTTTAATTGTGAGTTTAGTAAGGAGTGTGGGACAAGTTAAATGCATGTGGTCATCTTCATTTTCGCCACTTTTGAAAGGTAGGCATTTTGGAGAGCCATAATGGTGATCTAGGTTTACCTCATAGATAAAAACTATCCCTAACCCAAGGTACCCCCTTAGGGTTAACTAATTTTGGCCAAAAATATACTCTAGGGTCACTTTTGAACCCTCCAAAGTACTCCTAAAGCTCAAATCCGAGTTCCAACTTGATGTGATCCCTACAAGACATCTATATGCAAGTGGGATTAATCTAACATCCTATAAGGTTTTGTGATTCTTTCCCAAGCCCTAATTTGACATGTCACCATCCACATGGACAACACAAGTGTCAAGTGACACCGAAATAAAATACACATCACATTCACAATGACATGTCCAAACAACAACATGAATTTTAAACTATTAACACACATTCAGATTACGTTTACAACAAAGATCACATTACAATGAGGTTTCAACCCCTTATTGAATTAAACCTTGGCTTACTCAATTCACATGTGTTTAGCCCTAATTCTCTGAATAATTCCATGGTTCTCTTCCCTGCACACTAAACTCGAGCATCAGTAGTCCAAGATAATAAAATCACATGTAATATACATTTTCAATTTATAATTAGCAACATTAATCAATAGCAGAATTAAATTCCTAATTGCAATTTTTATACAGAAATATTTAAAATATAATAATTCCATAATCATCATGACATAACATCCATGAAATAATCAAGTCTAATCATGATTTGATCTTCTCATCAATTCACTTATCTAAACATATATAATCAAAATCAAACACCTGTTCTAGGTCTAATCCATATCAAAATGTAATCCACACAATATAATCATCATCATAACATAATATCTCGAGTCTCTTTCAGGATAATAAAAAAGTGTATAAATGTATCAAAACGTAAAGTATCAAAGTGTGATCGAGCAGTAAAACTATGATGGGTGAGGGTGAGGCCTCACATCCTCCCCCACTAGGCATAAAATTCCTCCTGAAGTTCATAAAAAAGATATGGGTATTGAGATCTCATCTGCACTGCATCTTCCCATGAAGCCGTGACCTCATTATAACAATCCCACTGGACCCTAACCTGGTCTAGCTCTCAGCCTCAGAGTGCAAGAGTCCATTGGGCTATAATACAAATGGGCTCTAGTGCTAGCTGTTCATTTGACTCCACCTGCAAGACATCCCAATCTATAATGTGAGACTCATCATAAATATATTTTCATAGCATAGATACATGAAACACATCATGGATGTGTGACAGGCTGGGTGGCAAGGCTAGATGGTAGGCAATTGGTCCTATCCTCTCCAATATCTCAAAAGGTCCAACAAAGCGAGGTGCTAACTTAGAGCCCTTTCCAAAATAGATTGGACTCTTATATGGGCGAACTCTCAAAAATACCATACCTCCAACCATATACTCACAATCAACTCACTTCGCATCTGCATATTTCTTCTGTCGGTCTTGAGCCTCTCTAAGACGTTGTCTAATCAAGACTACCTATTGCTCCATATCCTTGACCAAATGGGGTCTAATAGATACTCTATCCTCAATCCTATCTCAACTCAAGGGGGTCCTGCAAGGTCTACCGTACAATGCCTAATATGGTGTCATACCTATAGAAGAATGATGCCCATTATTATAGGCAAACTTGACCAGATTTAGGTATTCCTCCCACTTGACCTAATGGTCCATCACATACATACATAACATATCTTCTAACACCTGGTTAACCCTCTTTGTCTACCCACCTGGCTGAGGGTGGTACACTGTACTAAAATTTAGTCTAGTACCCAACACTGCCTGTAACTCTCTCTAAAAAGCTGATGTGAACAAGGAGTCTCTATCAAGGATGATCTATGAGGAATGCCACGAAGTCTGAAAATATCCCATAAAAAGACCTGAGCTACATCTTGTGCTATGAATGTAGTACGCATGGGTGAGAAGTGGTAAACCTTGGTCAACGTGTTAACTGTCACCAAGATAGCATCATGGCAGCGATAAGACATAGGGAGACAAACAATGAAATCCATAGATATAGTATCCCACTTCCACTCGACAATTTCATGTGGCTGCAGGAGCCCACCTAGATGATTGTTCTCTGCCTTCACTCTCTGGCACTCTAGACATCTAGAAACTATGTTGGCAATCTACAACCTCATGCCTGACCAATGATACAACTGTCTCAGATCGGCATGCACCTTCTTAACTCCCAGATGAGCTACATAAGATGCTTTGTGAGCCTCAAGCACAATAAACTCTTGCAAGTCACCCATAGAAGGTACATAGATGCGTCCCCTATGATGTAGAAGTTCATCAGACTCTAAAGAATACTCTGCAAATATCCCTTCAAGGGGTCTCTGAGAACGGATAAGCTGACAAACCTCCACATATAATCCATCTTCTGGCAAGTGATGCAAAATGTGCTCCCTCAAATCTGTACTAGAAGTCATAGATGAGAGCTCATGTCACCTCCTACTCAAGGAATCTACAACTACATTCTCCTTCCCCTTGATGTAATGAACATCAAAATCATACTCACACAAAAAATCCATCCATCTCCTCTACCTAGCATTAAGATTGGGTTGTGTAAAGATATATTGTAGGCTCTGGTGATCTGAATGAAGCTCAAATTGGTGACCTAAAAGAAAATGTTTCCATCTCACTAAGGCATGAACCACTGCTACGAGTTCTAGGTCATGAGTGGGATAATTAAGCTTGGGAGTCTTTAGCTTCCTAGACTCAAAAGCTATAGGATGACCCTCCTACATAAGGACTACTCCTAAACCATCCAATGAAGCATCAGTACATACAACAAAATCTGCCAAAGGATCTAACAATACTAAAATTGGTGCACTAGTGAGGGCTCTCTTGAGCTCCTAGAAAGCTCTCTCACACTTCTCTGTCCATTCATACTTCTTCCCCTTTCTCTAAAGGGAGGTGATGGGATGAGCTACTCTAGAAAATCCTGACACAAAGCGTCTGTAATATCCTGCTAAGCCCATAAAACTTCTGACCTCAGTGACACTGGTGGGTGTTGGCCAATCCATAATGGCTCTAATCTTTGATGGGTCTATAGAGATCCAATCACTGGATATAACATGACCAAGATAATGCACCTCGAGTCTAAAGAAGGCACACTTTGACAAGCTACCATATAACTGATTCTATCTCAAATGCTGCAGAACCTGTCTCAGATGCTCCTGATGCTCCTCCTCATTGCGAGAATATATCATAATATCATCAGGGAACACTACCACAAATTTATTCAAGAATGTATGAAATACTCCATTCATGAGGCTCATGAACATAGCTGGAACATTTGTGAGGCCAAATGGTACTACTGTGAACTCATAGTGACCATACCTCGTGCGAAAGGTAGTCTTGTGGATATCACTTTCCACAATCTGTAACTGATGGTACCCTGACTTTAGATCTATCTTTGAGAACACTTGGAAACCTTGCAAATGATCAAACAAATAATTGATCCTAGGGAGTGGGTATCGGTTCTTAATTATTACATTATTCAACTACCAATAATCAATGCACAATCTAAGTGATCCATCCTTCTTCTTCACAAAAATTACTGGTGCACCCTAAGGTGATACATTAGGTCAGATATGCCCTTTCTCCAAGAGCTCTTCTAACTAAATCTTGAGCTCATTGAGCTCATGTGTGGTCATCCTGTATGGTGCTCTAGATACTAGCTCGACTCCTGGTACAAGATCTATGTGAAAATCAACTACCCTAGGTGGAGGCATACCAGGTAGCTCAGTAGGAAATACATCTACAAACTCCTAAAGAATATGATAATCCTCAAGCTAAGGCCCCCCCTCTGAATCCTCCTCTTTGTCACTAATGGTGATGGAAAATAACTGACATCCCTTTTGTATGCACCGCCTAAGCTGCATAGTGGAAATCATGCGAAGGGATACGGGTCTTTGTACCCCAAATATCACCATAAAAGTACCATGATCATCAACACACTCAACCCTCTTCTGATGACAATCCATCTTGGCGCTTTGGGCATATAGCCAATCCATGCCAAGAACTACATCATATGAACCTAGAGGGGTAATGCAGAGATCAGTCATCGTGATTAAGTCTCCAATCTGAATCTGACAACTGCAAACTAAGGAACTAATAGACAATCTAGCTCCTGAAGCTAACTCAACCTCCCAACTGACATCCTGTCTAATTGCCACCAGCTCACAACGCTCCATGAAATAGGGAGATATAAAGGATTCTATGGCTCCTGAATCAAATAAGATAGAAACACTGATACCCTGAATCATACCCGTGGCCTTTATGACCATGGCCTAGTGCTTGGCTTGGTGGTTATCAACTGCTATAAGAAATCTATGGAATCTATCCATATCTCCAACTGTAGGCTCTGAGGTAGCCCCTCTCTGACCACTGACTGACTATCTCTATGGGCACTCTCTCGCTAAATGACCCATACCACCACAAGTGTAACATGGCCCTCGAGTCTGAATCTGCACTCCATGTGTCCTAGGCTGTTGTGACCCTTCGGTCCTTCTAGAACCACTATATCCACCCCTAGAGGACTGTTGAGTCCTAGCTAGCTATGCATGAGGGGTCTATGTCCTCTGATCCTATCTAGGACCCTAAGACTACCACTGTTTGGGCTTAGAGCCCTGATAACCATGTGAATGCCTCTGTCTAGAATCCTGCTGAGATCTTTGCTGCTGAGACTATTGACCCTTAAAGGATCCTGCTGAGTGATTTTGTTTCCCTTTTCAAGGGGGTCTTTGCTGTCCTGACTGTTAGGAAAAGGAGTTTCAGTGCTGAGACTGATCTTGGGACTCCTATCTAGTACAGATGTCCTCGGCTACAAGTTCCATCTCAACTATCTCTCTAAATATGGTAGGAAAGGCTAGGTGTACTGTGCCCTCAAGAGACATATTAAGTTCCTTAATGAAATGGTGGATATGCAGTTTCTCATCCTTCATGTAATCAACATAGGGAAGGAGCTTGAGAAACTAGCTCTCATACTAGGCCACTATGAGGCCTCTCTGTTGGAGATCATGGAACTCCTCTATCTGTCTCTATCTGAAATGCTCAAAGAGATACCTCTCTCAAAAATGGGCCACAAAAAACTCCCAAGTGAGTGTGTCAATACTAACTCCACCTATGGACACCTCCTGCTCCCACCAAGTGGAAGCCTTCTCTTGTAGGAGATGGACTACAAGTCATGCCTTTAGATTACTCCCATAAGGGTGCAATCCAAAACATCATTGTAAACTCTATAACCAGGCCTCTGCTACTAACCCATCAGTGGATCCCAAAAACAAGGGTGGCTAGAGTCGTAATAACTTTTGGATCTCATCTCCAACATCTCTAGGGGGTCTCTCTCTGGCATGTATCTCATGCTCACGTGGTAGAACAAACCGATGAACTGACTCACCCTCCTGATCATCATGACCCTCAACAGACTTGGGTGGGGGACTCCTACTTCTCTCTCTACTGACTGCTCTATCATTTTCTAAAATATGTGCTTCCCTTTCCAGAATCTCCTGCTGAACTATGGGTGGTAGTCTCTGCTGAATTACCCCAATTAAATTTTGGAGAACATCCAAAATATCTTTGTTAGGGTTCTGAGGTGGTGGAGGTGGAGGTGGTGGATCCTCCTGTCCTACCCCCACATGGGGAGCTCTACGACCTCTACCTCGTCGATTAGCTCTGGCGACCGCAGGCATCCTACACAATGATTTAAGTTTTGAATAAGTTGAAACCTAATGGGTTAGGTTCCTAATGTCAAAACACTGCTCTGATACCAAAATGTCATGCCCAAAACTAGGGCAAAATACACATACAATTTTTTTTTAAAAATGCAAGTGCATACCACTAACAAAGGATGCATTCAGCTAATGTGATAGCATGGTAAGGTTAGTCTTCGAGTTACAAGGTATATACATAGGTTGAATTAGGGTCACACCACATAAATATGCATAATTAGAGCATCAACTTATCATACGGGTTACGAGAACACTTGAGTCAAGTTGATTTAACTCTCATTTCATGTTTTAATCTATGTAGTATCATGGTGATAATCAATTGTTAAGAGTCATACGTTGAATTAGGTTGCCCTGGTAATTACTTTATTTCTTAACCTTGATTACAACTTATTCATTTAAATCTAGTCCCAATTCCCTTTCGACCATTAACGACTAGTTTAAAATTCAATAATCAAAATCTAATCTAATCCTTATCCTTCTAAAACCAATTAAATTCTCCCTTTCAAATTCCCATGCAACTATAGTCCTTTAATTTCCTAATAGAATATTAAATTAACCTCAAATAGAAAATTTAAATTGACCTCTAACCCCTTTGAAACACATGGGCAACATAATTACATTTATCGTAATAAAATTAAATTAACATCTATCTATACATTTTAAATTAGTCGAATAAATCTACTTTTCTAATAGGCTAATTGATTTTCAATAACAATGTGAATTGCTACATTATTATTCTAACTAGGTAATTAATACGAATATCATTTTATTAACAAATTGGCCAATCTATACACTTTACATAAAAACTACATCTATTAATCAATAATTAACTACACAATTAAATAAACTATATATAAACAAAATTACATGATTTAAATAAAACAATAAGAAATTTAATCCATAACATATTAGCAAATCTATATATTTCACATAAAAACTAAAGTTATAAATCTAGTAATTAAACTACTCAATTTAAATAGAAAGTATATCTATTAAATGAAACTACATAATTCAAATAACACAATAAAGAAATAAGTCTAATTAACTAACTTAATCTATCTAAATATAATGGTCTATTTTAATTATGTACCCAATAGGTAGAGTAAAATATTATTTTAATAAGTTGTTCAATACTTGATTAAATCTGATTATGTTATTAAATCTATTAACTATCAACTAACTACCTACTAACTAGCTATAATCTAACCTATCTACCTATCTACCTACCTATCACCCTATCTACCTTCTAGCCTATCAAGCTATCACATCATCTCCCCATCCCCCAAGGCCAACTTGCCAAGTGGGTGGGGGTGTGAAATTCCAAATCCACTCAAAGCCTGTGAATTTTTTTAAGGGAGAAGAGCCTTTGCAAAGGCATTCGCTTGAACCAAGGGTGGTGGGGCCACTGCAAAGTCTTCCATCCAATGAGCTAGAATTTTAAAGTGAAGTCAACATATAAATTTTTTATGAAGAGGGTATGGTGGCATTAAAACCAAGGAGTATGAAGAGCATGCAAAATCTTCCAAGGCTGAGGTGGGGCCCATAACAAATTTCCCCTACGTTAAACTATATTAAAACTTCTTTGTCCTAGGGCTGTGCATTTATCCTCATGTCATACCCAATTTGCATAAAATGGGGGATGGTCTAATCTTGGGTAAATGATTAAATATCATGTCAGCCCAAATTTTGCATGGGGAAAAGAAAGGTAAGAGAAAAGATTATTGTGGGGCCCACGAGAATGGATGAAGAATATTAAGCCTTCCCAAATAAAAGACTATTAGGATAAAAAGGGTAATTAAAAAGGGTGTTTAGGAGGTAATAAAAGGGTTTTAGAGAGGGAATCTTTAGAGAATATTCTCTGTGTAAGGGGAGAGAATTAAATCCCTCCCCATACATTTTCTAGAGAGCATTTTTGCTCTACATTCTGAAAAATGTCATGGTAAAATTTGGTTATAGTTTCTAACACATTGATATCATTGATTTCTTTTTTTTAAGTAAATACATGTATGAATTTGATTTTTTTTTTTGTGCCATGCACTATTCAACTCAAATTTGATTATTAATATTAGGTGATTATTTTCATTAATATATTAATTTCTTTGACTTACTATAGTTAATAAGCTAATCTCTTCTTTTTAAGGATTGGGAATACAATCATTTTGAAGATAAAATATTGATCTAATTGAGATAAAATTTTAGAATTCCGAAGGAAACATGTAGTGTTCTTGACTTGAAAATTTAAAGTCACATACATTAGAGATTTCAAGATTTAACAATCCACAAGGTTTACATGATATGCATATCATTACAAAAGGAATGAGAGATTTTTACATTTTTCTTAACAAGCTTAAAAAATAGACATTACAATACTTAACAAAAATGATCCTCAACATAAGGAGTAATCGTGCAACATTAAAATTTCTCTTTCACAACAACACCAAAATGAAGACTCCTTCCAAGTTTTTTCACATCTAACTTGACTTCAAAACCTGCAAGAAAGCATGAGGGGAACCATGGGAAGCTCACCTCCCAACCAAGGCCTCAAGGAGACCACCCCTGAGCTTGGAGAACCAAGGCTAAACAAGATAACATATCTCAATTCTCACAACTAACATATATGCACAACACAACAATTTACTCCCAACCAAGATTTTACAAATGAGTTTTCCAAATCTATTGAAGTACGGTGAATGTGGGCTTTTCCAAGGAGGAGAATGTCATTACATTTTCAAATTCCTCAATAAGAGTTTTCTTCCATGCCTTTCCAAGGCTAAATTAACATTCCTTCCATATACACATTTGGTCATTTTAATACCAAAATAATAGTTACAACATGACTTCATGGAGACCATACTCTATGAAATTATCCCTCTTCTCCAAGAGAAGAGACTCTCACTACAATGGAGAGTCAAACTAACCCCTTCACCCAATGCCACTTTTTCTCTTCCTAAAGGGTGAGTAATGCCTTAAATTTCTATGAACAATACTCCCATTCCCAAAAACAAGAGATAAAATAAAATTCAAATGCATTCCCAACCTAACACATAACAACAAAATCTACATACAACTACACTTTACAAGATTTACTTATATGAACACCATACAAAATTTATATTTTTATTTAAAAAATAACATGCAAAGCTTAAATGCAAGAGTATTCCTCCATGGAAAGAATCCACCAACCTTGGTTCAAGTAAAATGGCAAGAATGTGGTTGAGAAGAAGCCCTTATCCTTTTCCTTTTCTTCCTCCAACCCTAGTTGTCTCCAAAATTAGAGAGTGGGTGAACACCCACTAAGTTTCTCTAAAACCTCTAAAAAGACCCCTAGAAGTGTACTCAAGACATAGCAATTAATGAGATATGCCCTCTAGTCCTTTTGTCTTACCTCTTGTCTCCCCTCTTAATTATGAGTTTAGTAAGGAGTGTGAGACAAGTTAAATGCATGTGGTCATCTTTATTTTCGCTACTTTTGGAAGGTAGGCATTTTGGAGAGCCATAATGGTGATCTAGGTTTACCTCATAGGTAAAAATTAGCCCTAACCCAAGGTACCCCCTTAGGGTTAACTAATTTTAGCCAAAAATATAAACTAGGGTCACTTTTGACCCCTCCAAAGTACTCCTAAAGTTTAAATCTGAGTTTCAACTTAATGTGATCCCAACAAGACATCTATATGCAAGTGGGATTAATATAACATCCTATAAATTTTGGTGATTCTTGCCCTAGCCCTAATTTGATATGTCACCATCCACATGGACAACACAAGTGTCAAGTGACACCAAAACAAAATACACATCACATTCACAATGACATGTCCAAACAACAACATGAATTTTAAACTATTAACACACATTCAGATTACGTTTATAACAAAGATCACATTACAATGAGGTTTCAACCCCTTATTGAATTAAACCTTGGCTTACTCAATTCACATGTGTTTAGCCCTAATTCTCTGAATAATTCCATGGTTCTCTTCTCTGCACACTAAACTCGAGCATCAGTAGTCCAAGATAATAAAATCACATGTAATATACATTTTCAATTTATAATTAGCAACATTAATCAATAGCAGAATTAAATTCTTAATTGCAATTTTCATACAAAAATATTTAAAATATAATAAGTTTATAATCATCATGACATAACATCCATGAAATAATCAAGTCTAATCATGATTCGATCTTCTCATCAATTCACTTATCTAAACATATATAATCTAAATCAACCACCTATTCTAGGTCTAATCCATATCAAAATGTAATCCAAACAATATAATCATCATCATAACATAATATCTCGAGTCTCTGTCAGGATAATCAAAAAGTGTATCAATGTATCAAAATATGAAGTATCAAAGTGTGATCGAGCAGTAAAGCTATGATGGGTTGGGGTGAGGCCTCACATGCATCACATGATGAGCATCCTTTTATGTTCTCAAATTCACCGCCAAGGTTTTCCCAAACAAAAAAAAGTTCAAACTTGTTAGCTTTTGGACATAAATAAAGTACAATAAATGAGCCACTTATTTTGTTATGATTACGTAAAAACATATTTTACAAGGACTTGAAACCTTTAAAAAGAGTTTTATAAATATTCAATAAAGTTCAACTGAAGCTATGCCAAAGCACCCAGAAAAGAAAGCAAAAAAGTCTAGCAGGCTAACAGCCTAACAAAAAGTCCCACAAATCTACAAGCTATAACAGGGACAAAAAAAAATAGAGGACCATAAAAAAGGATAGCTACATGCCATCCACTATGTCTTGTGCTTGGATAACCATTATCTGCGTCTGATTGATAGAGTTATTGAGGTCTTTAGTCTCTTTATCTTCCATTGGGCTCAGATTCCTGGTACTAGACCACATACGTTTGCCAGGTCATGTGGTTTCCTTCACCTCTTTGCCATCCTTATTCCCTCTATCCTATTCCATCTTGTCTAGTAAAATCTTTGCGTGACCACTATACGCTTTTAGGCTTAGCAGAAATTGCTCCCCAATCTTACACACCGTAGCCTCCAATTTTTCCACTTTGTTGTTCAGAATATGAATTTTCCCTACATTGTCTTCTTCCACTACCCTATCATTTATGTCCTTCAGCTATTTTTCCATGTTGCACACTTTATTTACAATTTCCACTCGGGCTTTAGATCTTCCAACCACGTCTTTCATCTCCTCTAGATAAACTGCAACAAGTTTCTCACCAATGCTAATAATTTTAAAGATATTGATCTCAGCTTTGATAGCTTCCATTTACTTTTTTATATTAGCAATATCATCTAACATTTTACCCAAAGTACAGGTAAAATCCATAAGAAATTCCTAGCTTTTCTTCATATCATTAGATACATTAATTTTACCTGTGTCCTCATTAGCATGAAAATCTTTCATCTCATGCTCCATTGCATCTTTTTCAATGCTTTTAACAATTTCCTCCATAGTCTTATCAGCACCCTTCTGCTAATTAGTCTCTGTGTTCCTTATGGCATTTGATCCACATCTTTACTGTCTCTTTTATCCTCCCTATTCTCTTCCCCATAATCCTCTCCGAGGTTAACCTCTGTACTCTGCTCCTTCTCCATCTCATCCTCCTCATCTGAGGACAACACAATTCTTCTTTTGCTAGGGTTTTTACCTTTCTGGGTGCTCTTACTTTTGCTGCCTGCAGCTTCCCCACATTTTCTTTTCTTAGCCTCTTTTCTCTATTTCTCCTCATAATCTTCATCCTTTGTCTCCTTCTTTGTTTTAGAATC
Organism: Thuja plicata; assembly: GCA_018584345.1. NCBI lineage: Eukaryota > Viridiplantae > Streptophyta > Pinopsida > Cupressales > Cupressaceae > Thuja > Thuja plicata. The sequence continues at coordinate 198,614 of MU224211.1, forward strand.
CTCCACCATAGTCTTCTTCTAGTTTATCTTGGAAGAATAACCTTTTTTATTTTTTTTCTTAGTTATTTTACTCCCCTCAGGGGTGTCATCATCAGTCTCTTTCTTTGTATCACAGCCCTCCACAATAATCTTCTTCTAGTTTTTCTTGGATGAAGATCCTTTTTTTGTTGTTTTTTTAGGATTTTTATACCCCTGAGGGTCCCCCTCTTCTTCCTTCGTCTCCTCCTCATCCCTCTTAGTATTTTTCAACATAGGTCTCTCCACCTTTTTGGATTTCAAGAGATCATAGATTAAAAGCATAAGACCCTGGTGAGAGGCATGGTCTCCCTTCGGGTCTTTTTGCAGACTAGTGATAGTAAAATCCAATGAGCTAAAAAGATAAAAAGGAAAAATAATTTTTACATTGTTCCTAAAGTGATTTAGAAGCATGAAATGATGACCATAGGCTTGGGTAAACCTACCATCGAGTGTAATGTATCTAATGATCGCATAGAGAACATACCTCCATGACCTTGATATCTATTTAGGGTTATGATAGGAAGTATCCACCTTCGCCAGCGTTGCCTTCTCTTCCTCAGACTTTAGAAATTTCTCCCAAGATTTATCAAATTTTTTTTGTCTCTATAGAACTTTAGCCCCTCCATTCCCATACCAGTTGCCTCAGCAATCATCTCCTCTATAAATTCCATGAGCTGATTACCCACCATCACCTTACCATATTTCTAGGTTTTGAAGAATTTCCTTGACACCATAGGGTTTCTTCCACGAAGCCACTCCAGAAATACAACCATCCCTCCTTTCTTCAAAATCCTCCAAAAAAATTTCTTATCTCTCAATTCCTCATAGTTAACAGGCTCAAAGCACTTCTTGCTACCACCCATCTTATCTCTCTGGTGTAAATCACTTTCTCTATGATAAATATTTTTAATGCCATTAAGAGTAAAACTGGTCGCTCTCAAACTTTCCAAATACACCCAGAATCTATGCCACATCCAAATCATAATCACCAAGAAGTACTTGCTCCATAAATGGTAATAATGACACTTCACTTCAAAATTAAATTTTTTTATTAGACTTACCATTTATAAACATTTTTTATTTACTCTGCAGTCGGTCACTATCCAGTAATGATTTCTCTTGATGTGGGGTGTCGTCCCCATCATGCCATTGTGTCATCACCTCCAATTTACATGCCATGTTTGCAGCCCAATTAACAATTCCATTTGTCTCTCTAAATTTATGTGAAATTACACAACCTTTGAAAGAATGAATAATAACTTTTTCTTTTTGCATTATGTTATGGATAGACTAAGAGGTAGGAGTTTCATTATTTAGCAATTTAATTATATTGAGAGAATCACTCTCAAGCCATAACTTCTTACAACCTTTATCCCTAGCAAGGATTAGCCCTTTAAGAGTATCATTTTCCTCAGCAACATGGTTAGTTTGAATTCCTATAGGAATACTTTTAATATCCCTGCACACTCCATGTTTGTCTCTTATGACTATACCACACCCAACCACCCCCAGGTTACCTTTCGAAGCTCCATCAAAATTGAATTTCATCCATCCAGTAGGAGGGCAATCCCATCTTGCTTCTTCTCTCTTGGATTTATTTTTATGCTTCCTAAAATTGCCTTTAATTTTCCAGCTATTGAAGAAAATAATATCCTCCTCATTTAAAGGTTCCAAACTTTCCTTTAGATACAAGTTTTATTTGACTTCTTTCTTGATTTTGTAGAATACCTCTTTTTCACTAGCCACTTTTTTTATGAAAACTCTCTCATTCCTTTCTTTCCAGAATCCCCAACAAACATAGGGAAGTATTAAATTCCACACCTTAACCACAGTTTCATTCTTTGAAGGATGACTCTAATAGTTGAAAATACTCTGCATATCCTCTGGGAAAACCCACTCTATGTTAAGAATTTGAAAGAAGTTATCCCATATATTCCTAACATAGGGACAGTGAAGAAACATATGATTCACATTCTCCTCATCTTGATTACATAAGTAACATTTATTAAAAATTATAACACCTCTTTTTCTCAAATTGTCATTTGTCAAAACCTTGTTTTGTAGAAAAATCCAGAAAAAAACATTAATCTTAGGGGTAAGGTCCTTAATCCAAGCTTTTTCCCAACAAGGCTCATTAATATTCTCATACTCCTGGTGATACAAAGAGGAAATAGTAAAGTTCCCATTCGGGCTATACTTCCATATTATCATGTCTTCCTCCTTAATCAAAATAGTAGAATTAAGAAATTTATTGATCTGACCCAAAGAGTTATCAACAAATGTTAAATCCTTCTAGTGATTCCTATCCCAGTAATCCACAAATTTCCTCCCAAATATCATTTTGCACTAGATCTCAAAGTCCTTCCATGTAGGGCAATCCTTGAGGGGGTTTTGCAATATCCAATCATCTTCCTGAAAAAGAACATTTTTGCAATTTCCTACTTTCCATTTAACACCTTTTCTTATGATTTCCTTATTTTTAAGAGCATTTCTCCATATAAAGGATCCTCCAGCTCCAATGTCACTGCAAAGAAAGCTAGTAAGGTTAGGATGCTCCTTATTGTATTTATTGTCCCATACCAGAGTCTATTCTCCCTTGGAGTTATAATATCTCCATATAAATTTAGCTAAAAGATGATCATTAAGATTTCTGAGTTTACATAAGCCAAGCCCCCCTTTATTAACAGGTTTGTAGACCTTGTCCCAAGAAAAGAGGGCTATCCTTTTCTTTTTCTCCATTCTAGTCCAAAGAAAAGTTTTTTGGATTTTTTCAATTGCTTCTCCAAACTTCTTATAAATTTTAAATATACTTAGAGCATAAAGAGAAAGACCTTGAAGGTTAGATCTTAAAATCTGAATCTTTCCTGTTTGAATCAATAGCATACCTTTCCAACTAGTGAGTTTACTATGATATCTATCCACTAAAGAACTCATGAAAGACTCTAGAGGTTCCAACCATAAAGGGAGAGCAAGGTAAGTACCTGGCAGAGTCCCCATATCACAACCATAAATACTCATAATTATTATCTGTCTTTTACCAAGAATATTAAAGAAAAACACAGAGTTTTTTCCCCAATTGATAAGCTATCCTGAAGCAATCACATATTTAGTCAATGCATTTTTTAAATTGGAAGCATTTTTAACTGAAGCTTTTCTTAATCCTTAAGTTTTGTTGATGATTAGTGACCAACACTTAGTCATTTACTTAGGCAGTTTTAGTTGGTTATCACTATGGCCAAGCTAAACATTAAAGGGCGAGAAACATTGCTGAGAAAGTTTTAGGTTGTCGAGTTACATCATGCCGAGCAGAGTAGAATATTAAGTGTCGAGCGATAGAGATGTTAAGTGCCAAGCAGAATAGTTTTTGCATACATGTCAGGATTGATTCAAAATTTGATGTAAAATGTTTAGGCTGACTTGTATGAGATTTGGGCTAACATTTGTACGCATTTAATATTTGTCTACTAAGTTAATTGCGCATTTAATTGTTTTATACTATGCATGGCATGGAACCAATCATAAAATCAGAATGCCTTGGAAGCATAAATAATAGATCTTAATTGTTGATCTAGATCTCGCTGCCAGATCTGAAAAGACATATAAGATCGCTTCTAACCCTAGAAAATAGAGTGACAGAGAGAAAAAGAGATACTGAGTGTGAGAAAAGGGTTGTTGTTCATGGAAGATGAACAATGAGTTATTTTGTGAAGAAGCCTAGATCAAGCCGAATAACATAGCAGTAAAAAGAAGAGTAAAGACATATCAGATTGTGAGATCACATAAGGTATTGGAAAGAGAAGATCTATCATCATAATCTAAGTGCATAACAAAGGATCACTACTTGAAACATTCTAACAAGTGTATCAGGTGAAATATCTTAACAGAGTGGTTCTAGCAGACCATTTTAAATCTCTTAGCCGAGTGCTTACTTTACTGTAAGTTGAAATCCTTTGACAAGGTAGATTGTAATGATCTTTAGTTCTTAACTGAATAGACCTTTAACCAGGTAGATTGCATTTTGTAATCAAAATCTTGTAGCCCTAACAAGCACATTTTATTGCTGCAGTAGTGAAGATTTTGTGGGTTTCATCCCCACCCTAGTTTTACCTATTTGGGTTTCTGGGTTACCAAAATTCTGTGTTATGAGTTATATATTTCATGCTGTGGATACTATATGATGTTAGGTTAAATTCATGAGTGTGGATTAATTGTTTTAAGGGGTTAAGTTTTAAGATCTGATTCACCCCCCTCTCAGTATCTTTCTTTTCCCATTATTGTACTTCCAACAATTGTTATCAGAGCATAGTTCACCTACAAAAGCCTTTAATCAGCTTGTGAGTACAGATCTTGAGATAGAGGTTTACAAGTTGGGTAAAGTCATTGAGAATCAGAAGATCAAGATTTAGTTAGCATTACATCAGCTTGAGATAAAAAGATGGGAATTGAAGAAATCATTGACAACTAGGAAAGATTTGACCAAAAAAATGAATGATACTCATTACCAGGAAGATGACACTGCAAATCTATTTCAGAATGGAGATTCTATTAAGAGCAATGCAGAAATTGCAGATCTACTAGAAAAGAACAATGCATTGTGTGAAGAAGTTAGAAACTTGAAAAGAGAACAAGAAATGCAGACAATGAGACTATGTGAAGTAGTGGAACGAAAAAAGAAAGCTGAAGATGAAAAAGCTATGGTAGAAGAAGATAAAAGAGTGATAACTGTCAGACTTGAGGAAAGGACACATGATGTGCAAATGATGACAATCAATCAGGTTGACATGGAAAATCAACTACTACTTGCAAATCAGGAGATCAGGAGGAAAGATATGGAAATGATGAATCTGAGATCTGAGAACAATCAATTAAAAGATGATTTGAGATCTGAGAAGAAACTGAATGAAAGGCTGAATAAAACTAATGAAGCCTTGACTCATTTTGAGAATCTGATGGAAGCATCAAGAAGGCCAAAGAATTCTTCTAGATTAGGTCACACTAAACCAAAATAAATCTACTAAGAAAGGAGAATCATCTAAGAATGGTGAAAGGAGGAATGCAAAGACAAAGCACAACAAGCCTGTTTGCCACCACTGTGGAAAATCAGGTCATACAACAAACATTTTCCGAAGCAAGAAAGGTAAGTCCAATCCTAAACCTAAGTTCAATGGTTACTATTTTAATTGCAAGAAATTTTGACATAAAGCACATGAATGTTGGGCTGAACCAAGTGATGCACCTTCCAAACCAAGATTTAATGGTTATTGTTACAAGTGTCAGAAACATGGTCATAAAGCACAAGACTATAGATCCAATTCTAAACAAAAATGGACATCAATGAAACAAACAAAAGCATCGAGGCAAGGCAACACTTAAAAATGGGATTATAACACAAGGCAGAGTTGTCATTATTGTAAAGAATATGGACATGCACCTAAAGATTGCTTAAAGACACATTTCAGAGGGAAATCTAAGAGTTGGATGAATGGAAGCCTAGTCTACTTTAGTTGTTTGAAGATAGGTCACACTAAGAGAGAGTGTAGGAAAAGAGTTCCTGCTCCCACTTTTGAAGAAATAAGAGCACATATGAACAAAACATGGGTAAGGAAAATAGAGCTGAGTAGCAGTGAATCCACTAAAGCTGAGGTCACCCAATCCAATAAATTAGGTGATCACACCATCTCTAACTTAGAAATAGTGGTATGTAAGGAACTGCATTTAAATTTCAAATCTTACATCAGTTCCTAACATATAAATATGCCAAAGTCCATATTTGCATATGTTGAAATGCACCAGGACATGTTTGTGACAAATGCTGAGAAGAGTTAACTGCACTATAGGTGCCGAGTTGGTTGGTCGAGTAAGTTGTGTAATGGCCGAGTATGGTAAGCCAAGTGATATGCAAGTTGTGTTAGTCGGCCAATGATAGCTGGCTTGGACTAACCTAATGGGTAGAATATTTATTGCTTATCTACTTTGACCTTTTGAGTCTATATAAGGACGAACAATTTATTCTTCATTTTACCTTGCAATTTTTAGAATTCACAGAGAGATTGAAGAAGTTGCAGAATTGATCTTAGTAAAGTTTGTTTTGAAAATCTCATCAGCATGCCATTGGCAACCCTAAGTTGAACAGTGCAAAGTATTACTTGCCAAGGTACCCTATTCTTCATTCTTGAACCCTAATTTCAGAAATTATGGCTGCAATTTCTTCTACACCAGTCAAAGGAATGGAGGAGCTGAAACAAATTAAGCTAGTAAGAAGTGATGCATGTGCACCACCTAACTTTCGATCCGTTCCTGAAAGTGCAATTTTAGGTGATCTAAATGGAGCCCTCTCATCTATCCCACCAAAGGTACTTATGATCCACAATGTTAGATCCTGTTACATGGTTAAGATTGGTGAAGTAGGTGATAGTGAATTGAGGAAATCCTACAACAAGTTATGCAAAAATGGATTTCTAAAAGACGAATTCAAGCATTTAGCCAACAAAGGGTTAACTCATGCCCTAGATTTTTTGCCAAACTTCAAGGATGAATGGATCAAGGTTGTTCTAAGCCGAGTTCATAATATGCATATGTGGCTAGAAAATGGACCAATTAGGATCACTAAAGTTATTATTCATCGAGTAACTAGATATCCTGTTATTAGTGGTAAGCGAACAATGAGAGATCAAAGTAAAGAAGAGATGGAAGCTAACACTGGAGCTACTTGGAACAATAGAGGTATGACTATCTCTATAATTGAAGATTTAGAACTTGAATTTGGAGTGAGAGTGATTGCACACAAGTTCTATCAGTCGAGCTGACTGGATAGTGTTCCTTACACAGCTATGGACCAAGCATGAAAGATAGTCAAGAAGAATCACACCTATGACCTTGCCAAGTTTCAATTGACACAACTAACTAAGAACTTACTATCGATCAGCAAATCTAAAAGCTCATCATGTAAGTTTGGCTCTTTACTAGTTTGCATATTCTTCTACGTACAGAACTCATTTCCTACATTGGGAAATATTGTTTGGAAGAAGGATAGACCTATTACTCTACAAATTAGTGAATGTATTCAGCAATTAGGAAATAATTTTAATAGTATTATGGGAAACTATTTTGTGGAATTCAAAAAGAGAATGAGGTTGAGGACTAGAATCCCTAGTTCACTTGTGGAAAAGCATTATGAGGAGATTTGTTTTCTAGTCAACACAGATTACACATACATTCAGGTTGTGACACCTAGGGTAGCATGGTTGGAGCCATTTTTCTATGAAGTTAACATTGATGAAGCATCAACAGCTATCACAACACTCATAGTAGAGGAGATTGATACAAAAGAAAAGAGATTTGAAAATTATTATGAAGCTAAGGAAAAGATATCCATGAATCTTAAGGTAGGAACCACGGAGAGAAAGAGGAAAAAGATTGTGAAAAATCTGGAGAAGATGGTTGGATTGCCGAGTGATGAGGAGCTAGAGGATGCACCTCTAGACATATCTACTAGACAAGGAGAAGATGTATCTAAAGAACAAGAAGTATAAGTTAGTGAATCTGAGGAAGAGATTACTATTGAGGCTGTGACACCTAGGGTATCATGGTTGGAGCCATTTCCCTATGAAGTTAACATTGATGAAGCATCAATAGCTATCACAAAACTCCTAGTAGAGGAGATTGATACAAAAGCAAAGAGATTTGAAAATTATGATGAATCTAAGGCAAAGATATCCATAAATCTTAAGGCAGGAACCATGGAGAGAAAGAGGAAAAAGATTGTGAAAAATTTGAAGAAGATGGTTGGATTGCCGAGTGATGAGGAGCTAGAGGATGTACCTCTAGACATATCTATTAGAAAAGGAGAAGATGTATCTAAAGAACAAAAAGTATAAGTTAGTGAATCTGAGGAAGAGATTACTATTAAGGAAAAATGAAGGAAACTAGCAGTAGCCAAGGTAACCAAGCCGAGTAAAGAAAAACCTAAAGTTACCCCTCCCATTGCCAATCATCTAAGGACAAGGGCATCTACTGTTACATCTCCAGCAGTGCAAACAAATGTATATACAAAGGAGAAGGTTGGAGAGAGTAGTTCTAGATCTAAGACTAAATTTGCAATAAAGGTTGTGCTGAGCCTATAGGTAAAGAGACCTAGAAGAAGAATACATCTAGATCCAGAAAGTGATGAAGAAAAGACTGAAACTGATGAACCCAACAACATACCAACAACACCATTCAAGAGACCCACTGATATTAATGAGGCATGTGAGAATTTGAGATATTCTATAGGGTTATCTAGTTTTAACTTTATCAAATATGGTAAATTGAAGTTAGAAGATAAGCACAAAGTTCAAGAAGCACTACTAGATATGATGTGCAACTTCAAGTTAACTCCTATAGAGATAGGAAACAATGTCTCGAGTGAGTTATATGAGTTTCTATCTAGAAAATGGGAATTTGAACTCACAATTGAGAGACAGATCAGAGAAGGCACATTAGCTCAAGTCATTCTTGAGATGACTAAGAAACAGAGAGAAAAATTTGTTGAAGAGTATAAGCATAAATTCATGCCTAAATAGAGAGGTTATGCTATTTTGAAAAATGATATTGAAAGTGTAGTACAATAGAGTACTAGGATTTGGAAGGAAATCTTTGAATTGATTGCTCCAAAAGAGAAGAAGACTAACGAAGGAACATCTGAGCCTGACAAGACTGGAGTAGAACCAAAAGAACAAATAGATAACATAACAGTGTTGATCTGAAAATTGACAGTCCAATTGATGACTCTAGCAATTTGGATGCCGAGGATCAGGATGAGCCGAGATACTCAACTATAGAATCAACTATTAAGGCAACTGAGGTTGAAGGAGAGAAGAGTACAGAGGAAGATGAAGAGAGAAATCAAAAGGAACCTAAGGATAAAGATGCTCAAAAAGAAGTAGAAAAGGAGAAAACAAATGAACAAGAGGTAATTACAGAACATCCACCTATTTTAGACGTTGTAAAAATAATCTTAGATAGTGGTGAGGAGATGAAGGATACTGACAATGAACCTAAGGAAAAAGAGGTAGTACATGTGTTGGTTGGTTTACCACACTCGGCATCATCTACTCCCACTGGACTCAAAATAGGAGGTACGCCTGATCAACATGCAATTTTGACTGAATTAAAAGATACAATGGTGACCACTACTCATATAGGAAAAGGTATTGAGGAAACAAAGCTGAGCTGTAGCTCACCGGACCTTAAGAGGAGGAAAATCATGAGGAAGAAGTCTCCCACTCCTAATGTCACATTAGATGAAGTTATTATGATTCCACCATGGGATCCCAATGTTTTATCTTATGAATAGATTGAGACTCTTCAAGAATTACTGAAAAGGAAGAAAAGACAAGAGGAAATGAAAAGAGAGCAGAAGAAAAAGTAGGTGTTACATGACATCAAGGACATATTTGTAAAAGATTTTGATATGGAAGATGATAATCCTCAAGCCCCTATTCTTAAATAGCCAGTTCATATTGTGCAAAAGGTGAATGATGCCAACATTGAATCTAATGAAAATTTATTGCAATGGTCTGAGAGGAAATTTGAGAATAAAGTACTAGCAAAAATCTCAGGAGAGATTGTGGTAAAGCAAGTTGAACTTTCTTCTCTTGTAGAAATTTTGGAGGAAGTTGCAACTAATGTTTATTATTTGTATAAGAAGTTATGTGATGTTGAATTCTTCACAAAGGATAATCTACAGGCCATAGAGAAATTTCAATTAGACTTAAAGTCAACTGGAAGCTCACTGAGTATGGATGCTAGCACTAGCTCCTTACATTTTAACAGATTGACTTATGAACAAAGGAGGATAGCCGAGCTCATGGCTGAAGATGGTCAGATTAGGACCAAATTGATTTCTATCTAGACAAGCCTGATAGCTCATCTAGAGGTCATTCAGAAAGAAATTTCATCTGCAAATGAATTGGTTAAGAGAGATTCTCATCTCTCCACTGCTGAGAGTTTAGTAAGTCTAGTTGTCGAGCTAGAAGTCAAAATAGAGGTTATGAAGTTTGTTAAGGACAGTTGGGACACTACATTTGCATCCACCTTACAACTTCATAAATAGTTTTTGGATAAGAATAACTTGACCCCACCTGCAATCAGTGACAAAAACAAGGGGGAATCTGACAGGACTGACAAGGAGACAGCATAAGGAGATCAGTACAGGGATCAATGTAAATATTTTTTTAAGGGATGTATACTATGTAAATTTTTGTATATAGTATGATGTACATTCCTAGGGGGAGTACATTGTGTACTTAGGAAACATTTTGGATGGAACGAATCGAAAGGAATGATAAGTGTGTTTTTGCCACTAATATCAAAGGGGGAGATTGTTAATCCCTAAGTTTTGTTGATGATTAGTGACCAACACTTAGTCATATACTTAGGCAGTTTTAGTTGGTTATCACTGTGGCCGAGCTAAACATTAAAGGCCAAGAAAAATTTCCAAGCAAGTTTTAGTTTGCTGAGTTACATCATGTCAAGCCGAGTAGAATATTAAGTGTCAAGCGACAGAGATGTTAAGTGCCGAGAAGAATAGTTTTTTCATACATGTCAGTATTGATTCAAACTTTAATGTGAAATGTTTAGGCCAAATTGTATGAGATTTGGGATGACATTTGTATGCATTTAATATTTGTCTACTGAGTTAATTACGCATTTAATTGTTTTATACTATGCATGGCATGGAGCCAATTAGAAAATTAGAATGCCTTGGGGGCATAAATAATAGATCTTGATCATTGATCTATATCTTGCTGCCAGATCTAAAAAGACATATAAGATTGTTTCTAACCCTAGAAAATAGAGTGACAAAGAGAAAAAGAGATACTAAGTGTGAGAAAAGGGTTGTTGTTCATGAAAGATGAACAGTGAGTTATTTTGTGAAGAAGCCTAGATCAAGAAGAATAACAGAGCAGTGAAAAGCAGATTAAAGACATATTAGATTATGAGATCACAGAAGGTATTGGAAAGAACAGATCCGTCATCAACATCTGAGTGCATAATGAAGGATCACTACTTGAAACATTCTAACAAGTGTTTTAGGTGAAATCTCTTAACATAGTGGTTCTAGCAGACCATTTTAAATCTCTTAGCTGAGTGCTTACTTTACTATAAGTTGAAATCCTTTGACAAGGTAGATTGTAATGATCTTTAGTTCTTAACTGAATAGACCTTTAGCCAAGTAGATTGCATTTTGTAATCAAACTCTTGTAGCCCTAATAGGCACACTTTATTGCTGCAGTAGTGAAGATTTTGTGGGTGTCATCCCCACCCTAGTTTTACCTATTTAGGTTTCTAGGTTACCAAAATTCTATGTTATAAGTTATATATTTCATGCTGTGGATACTATATGATGTTAGGTTAAATTCACGAGTGTGGATTAATTGTTTTAAGTGGTTAAGTTTTAAGATTTGATTCACCCCCCCTCTCAGTATCTTGCTTTCCCGATTATTATACTTCCAACAATTGGTATCAGAGCATAGTTCACCTACAAAATCCTTTACTCATCTTGTGAGTACAAATCTTGAGATGGAGGTTTACAAGTTGGGTAAAGTCATTGAGAATTAGAAGATTGAGATTTAGTTAGCATTACATCAACTTGAGATAGCAAGATAGGAATTGAAGAGATCATTGACAGCTAGGAAATATTTGTCCAAACAAATGAATGATACTCATTACCAGGAAGATGACACTACAAATCTATTTCAGAATGGAGATTCTACTAAGAACGATGCATCAATTGCAGATGTACTAGAAAAGAACAATGGACTGTGTGAAGAAATCAGAAACTTGAAAAGAGAACAAGAAATGAAAACAGTGAGACTATGTGAAGTAGTGGAACAAAAGAAGAAAGATGAAGATGACAAAGCTATGGCAGAAGAAGATAAAAGAGTGATAATTGTTAGACTTGATGAAAGGACACATGATGTACAAATGATGATAATCAATTAGGTTGACAAGGAAAATCAACTACTACTTGCAAATTAGGAGATCAATAGGAAAGATATGGAAATGATGAATCTGAGATTTGAGAACAATCAATTGAAAGATGATTTGAGATCTGAGAAGGATCTAAATGAAAGGCTGAATAAACCTAATGAAGCCTTGACTCATTTTGAGAATCTTATGGAAGCATCAAGAAGGCCAAAGGATTCTTCTAGATTAGGTCACACTGAACCAAAAACATCTATTGAGAAAGGAGAATCATCTAAGAATGGTGAAAGGAGGAATTCAAAGACAAAGCAAAACAAGCCTATTTTCCACCACTATGGAAAATCAGGTCATACAACAAATATTTTATGAAGAAAGAAAGGTAAGTCCAATCCTAAACCTAAGTTCAATGGTTGCTATTTTAATTGCAATAAATTTGGACATAAAGCACATGAATGTTGGGCTGAACCAAGTGATGCACCTCCCAAACCAAGATTTAATGGTTATTTTTACAAGTGTCAGAAACATGGTCATAAAGCACAAGACTGTAGATCTAATGCAAAACAACAATGGACATCAATGACACAAACAAAAGCATCTAGGCAAGGCAACACTTACAACTGGGATTATAACACAAGGCAGAGTTGTCATTAATATGAAGAATATGGACATGCACCTGAAGATTGCTTAAAGACACATTTCAGAGGGAAATCTAAGAGTTGGATGAATGGAAGCCTAGTCTACTTTAGTTGTTTGAAGATAGGTCACACTAAGAGAGAGTGTAGGATAAGATTTCTTACTCCAATAGTTGAAGAAATAAGAGAACAAATGAACCAGACATGGGTAAGGAAAACAGAGACAAGCAGTAGTGAATCCAATGAAGTCAAGGTCACTCAATCCAATGGATCAGGTGATCACACCATCTCTAACTGAGCAATAGTGGTATGTAAGGAATTGCATTTAAATTTCAAATCTTACATCAGTTCCTAACATATAAATATGCCAAAGTCCATATTTGCATATGTTGAGATGTACCAGGACATGTTTGTGACAAATGTCGAGAAGAGTTAACTGCACTATAGGTGCCGAGTTGGTTGGCCAAGTAAGTTGTGTGATGGCTCAGTATGGTAAGCTGAGTGGTATGCAAGTTGTGTTAGTCGACCAATGACAACTGGCTTGCACTAACCTAACAGGTATAATATTTATTGCTTAGCTACTTTGACCTTTCAAGTCTATATAAGGACGAACAATTTATTCTTCATTTTACCTTGCGATTTTCAGAATTCACAGAGTGATCGCAAAAGTTGCCGAATTGATCTTAGTAAAGTTTGATTCAAAAATATCATTAGCATGTCATCGACAACCTAAGTTGAACAGTGCAAAGTGTTACTTGCCAAGGTACCCTATTCTTCATTCTCGAACCCTAATTTCAAAGATTATGGCTGCAAGTTCTTCTGCACTAGTCAAAGGAATGGAGGAGGAGCTAAAACAAATTAAGCTAGTAAGAAGTGATGCATGTGCACCATCTAAATTTCAATCCATTCCTAAAAGTGCAATTTTAGGTGATCTAAACAGAGCCCTCTCATCTATCCCACCAAAGGTACTTAAGATCCATGATGTTAATTCCTGTTACACGGTTAAAATTGGCAAATTAGGTGATAGAGAATTGAGGGAATCCTACAACAAGTTATGTGAAAATGGAGTTTTGAAAGACGAATTCAAGCATTTAGCCGACAAAGGGTTAACTCGTGCCCTAGATTTTTTCCAAACTTCAAGGATGAATGGATCAAGGTTGTTCTAAGCTGAGTTCATAATATGCAAATGTGGCTAGACAATGGACCAGTTAGGATCACTAAATTTATTCTTCATCGAGTAACTGGATATCCTGTTATTAGTGGTAAGCGAACAATGAGAGATCAAAGTAAAGAAGATATAGCAGCTAACACTGGAGCTATTTGGAACAATAGAGGTATGACTATCTCTACAATTGAAGATTTAGAACTTGACTTTGGAGTGAGAGTGATTGCACACAAGTTCTATCAGTCAAGATGAATGGATAGTGTTCCTTGCACAGCTGTGGACCAAGCATGGAAGATAGTCAAGAAGAATCACACCTACAACCTTGCCGAGCTGCAATTGACACAACTAACCGAGAAGTTACTATCGATCAGAAAAGCTAAAAGCTCATCATGTAAGTTTGGCTCTTTACTAGTTTGCATATTCTTCTACGTACAAAAGTCATTTCTTACACTGGGAAATATTGTTTGGAAGAAGGATAGAGCTATTACATTAGAGATTAGTGAATGTATTCAGCAATTAGGAAATAATTTCAATAGTATGATGGGAAACTACTTTGTGGAATTCAAAAAGAGAATGAGGTTGAGGACTAGAATCCCTAGTTCACTTTTGGAAAAGCATTATGAGGAGATTTGTTTTCTAGTCAACATAGATTACACATACATTCAGGCTGTGACACCTAGGGTATCATGGTTGGAGCCATTTCCCTATGAAGTTAACATTGGTGAAGCATCAATGGCTATCAAAGCACTCCTAGCAGAGGAGATTGATACAAAAGAAAAGAGATTTGAAAATTATGATGAAGCTAAGGCAAAGATATCCATGAATCTTAAGGCAGGAACCATGGAGAGAAAGAGGAAAAAGATTGTGAAAAATCTGAAGAAGATGGTTGGATTTCTGAGTGATCAGGAGCTAGAGGATGCACCTCTAGAAATATCTACTAGACAAGGAGAAGATGTATTTGAAGAATAAGAAGTAGAAGTTAGTGAATCTAAAGAAGAGATTACTGTTAAGGAAAATGGAAAGAAACTAATAGTTGCCAAGGTAACCAAGCCGAGTAAAGCAAAACCTAAAGTTACCCCTCCCATTGCCAATCATCCAAGGACAAGGGAATCTACTGTTACATCTCCAGCAATGCAAGTAAATGTATATACAAAGGAGAAGGTTGGAGAGAGTAGTTCTGGATCTAAGACTAAATTTTCAACAAAGGTTGTGCCGAGCCTACAGGTAAAGAGACCTAGAATAAAACTACATCTAGATCTAGAAAGTGATGAAGAAAAGAATGAAACTAATGAACCCAACAACATACCAACAACACCATTCAAGAGACCCACTGATATTAATGAGGTATGTGAAAATTTGAGAAATTTTGTAGGGTTATCTGGTTTTAACTTTATCAAATATGAGAAATTGAAGTTAGAAGATAAGCACAAAGTTCAAGAAGCACTACTAGATATGATGTACAACTTCAAGTTAACTCCTATAGAGATAAGAAACAATGTGTCGAGTGATTTATATGAGTTTCTATCTAGCAAATGGGAATTTTCACTCACAACTAAGAGACATATCAGAGAAGGCACATTAGCTCAAGTCATTCTTGAGCTGACTAAGAAACAGAGAGAATTTTTTTTTTGAAGAGTATAAGCATAAATTCATACATAAATAGAGAGGTTATGCTATTTTGGAAAAAGATATTGAAAGTGTAGTACAATAGAGTACTAGGATTTGGAAGGAAATCTTTGGATTGATTGCTCCAAAAGAGAAGAAGACTGATGAAGGAACATCTAAGCCTGACAAGACCAGAGCAAAACCAAAAGAACAAATAGAGACAGTAAACTCTATTGATCTAACAATTTATAGTCCAATTGATGTGACAATTGATGAATCTAGAAATTTGGATGTTGAGGATCAGGATGAGCCGAGAGACTCAACTATAGAATCACCTATTAAGGCAACTAAGGCTGAAGGAGAGAAGAGTACAGAGGAAGATGAAGAGAGAAATGAAAAGGAACCTGAGGATAAAGATGCTAAAAAGGAAGCAGAAAAGGAGAAAACAAATGAACAAGAGGTAATTACACAACATTCACCTATTTTAGAGGTTGTGAAAAAAGTCTTAGATAGTGGTGAGGAGATGAAGGATACTGAAAATGAACCTAAGGAAAAAGAGGTAGTGCAAGTGTTTCTTGGTTTACCACACTCGGCATTATCTACTCCCACTGGACTCAAAACAAGAGGTACGTCTGATCAACAAGCAATTTTGACTGAATTAAAAGATGCAATGGTGACTACTACTCATACAAGAAAAGGTATTGAGGAAACAAAGCCAAGCTGTAGCTCACCAAACCTTAAGAGGAGGAAAATCATGAGGAAGAAGTCTCCCACTCCTAATGTCACATTAGATGAATTTATTGTGATTCCACCATGGGATCCCAATGTTTTATCTTATGAACAAATTGAGACTCTTCAAGAATTACTGAAAAGGAAGAAAAGATGGGAGGAAATGAAAAGAGAGTAGAAGCAAAAGTAGGTGTTACATGACATCAAGGACATATTTGTAAAAGATTTTGATATGGAAGATAACAATCCTCAAGCCCCTATTCTTGAACAGTTAGTTCATATTGTGCAAAAGGTGAATGATGACAACATTGAATCTAATGAAAAGTTATTGGAATGGTCCGAGAGGAAATTTGAGAATAAAGTACTAGCAAAAATCTTAAGAGAGATTGTGGTAAAGTAGGTTGAACTTTCTTCTCTTGTAGAAATTTTGGAGGAAGTTGCAACTAATGTTTATTATTTGTATAAGAAGTTATGCGATGTTGAATTCTTCACAAAGGATAATCTATAGGCCATAGAGAAATTTCAATTAGACTTAAAGTCAACTAGAAGTTCACTGAGTATGGATGCTAGCACTAGCTCATTACATTTTAATATATTGACTTATGCAAAAATTAGGATAGCCGAGCTCATGGCTGAAGATGGTCAGTTTAGGACCAAATTGATTTCTATCCAGACAAGCCTGATACCTCATCTGGAGGTCATTCAGAAAGAACTTTCATCTGCAAATGAATTGGTTAAGAGAGATTCTAATCTCTCCACTACTAAGAGTTTAGTAAGTCTAGCTGCCGAGCTAGAAGTCAAAATAGAGGTTATGAAGTTTGTTAAGGACAGTTGGGACACTGCATTTGCGTCCACCTTACAACTTCATAAACAATTTTTGGATAAGTATAACTTTACCGCACCTGCAATCAGTGACAAAAACAAGGGGGAATCTGATAGGACTGACAAGGACACATCATAAGGAGATCAGTACAGGTATCAATGTAAATATTTTTTTAAGGCATGTATACTATGTAAATTTTTGTATATAGTATGATGTACATTCCTAGGGGTAGTACATTGTGTACTTAGGCAATATTTTGGATGGAACAAATTGAAAGAAATGATAAGTGTGTTTTTTCCACTAATATCAAAGGGGGATATTGTTAATCCCTAAGTTTTGTTGATGATTAGTGACCAACACTTAGTCATTTACTTAGGCAACTTTAGTTGGTTATCACTGTGGCTGAGCTAAACATTAAAGGCTGAGCAACATTTCCAAGAAAGTTTTAGGTTTTCGAGTTACATCATGCTGAGCCAAGTAGAATATTAAGTGCCAAGCGACAGAGATGTTAAGTTTCAAGCAGAACAATTTTTGCATACATGTCAGGATTGATTCAAACTTTGATGTAAAATGTTTAGGTCGACTTGTTTTGATGTAAACTTTGATGTAACTTTAATTACACATTTAATTATTTTATACTATGCATGGCATGGATCCAATCAGAAAATTAGAATGCCTTGGGAGCATATATAATAGATCTTGATCGTTGATCTAGATCTCCCTGCCAGATCTGAAAAGACATATAAGATTGCTTCTAACCCTAGAAAATAGAGTGACAAAGAGAAAAAGGAGTGTGAGAAAAGGTTTGTTGTTCATGAAAGATGAACAGTGAGTTATTTTGTGAAGAAGCCTAGATCAAGCAGAATAAAAAAGCAGTGAAAAGCAGAGTAAAGACATATCAGATTGTGAGATCACATAAGGTATTGGAAAGAGCAGATCCATCATCAGCATTTGAGTGCATAATAAAGTATCACTACTTGAAACATTCTAACAAGTGTATCAGGTGAAATCTCTTAACAGAGTAGTTCTAGCAGACCATTTTAAATCTCTTAGCCGAGTGCTTACTTTATTGTAAGTTGAAATCCTTTGACAAGGTAGATTGTAATGATCTTTAGTTCTTAACCAAATAGACCTTTCACCAGGTAGATTAAATTTTTTAATCAAAATCTTGTAGCTCTAATAGACACACTTTATTGCTTCATAAGTGAAGATTTTGTGGGTGTCATCCCCACCCCAGTTTTACCTATTTGGGTTTCTGGCTTACCAAAATTCTGTGTTATGAGTTATATATTTCATATTGTGGATACTATCTGATGTTAGGTTAAATTCATGAGTGTGTATTAATTGTTTTAAGTGGTTAATTTTTAAGATCTAATTCACCCCCCCTCTCAGTATCTTGCTTTCCCCATTATTGTACTTCCAACAGCTTCCCCCATAATAACCAAGTCATCAACAAACTACTGATGAGAATAGACTTGAGTGGTAGAAGAAGGATTTAATCCTTTGAATTCCCCTTTCATAACTAATTTCTCCATATACCACCCCAAACACTCAACCATAAGGATTAAGAGAACAAGAGAGAGAGGGTCCCCCTACCTCAGACCCCTCAAAGATTTGAAAAAATAAGTGGGAGAGCCATTAACCAAAATAGAGAAAGTGGCTGAAGAGATTGACTGAAATATAAGGTATGTACTTTTCTTGTTAAATCCAAAAGCCCTCAGCACTTTTACTAAAAAATCCCAATCAACCCTATCATAGGATTTTAACAAATCAAGTTTGAGAATTAGGCCTTCCTTCTTTGACATCACCAATGAATGCACATTTTCATGTATAGAGATTATTAAGTCCATGATCTGTCTGCTAGACACAAAACCATTTTGCTGCCAAGATAAAAGGGAAGGAAGAATAGACAAAATCCTGGTGGTAAGAACCTTAGAAATAATCTTATAGGAAGTATTACATAAATGTATAGGCCTAAACTGATCCATTTTGCCATCCCCTTATGTTTTTGGTATAAGAGCTATAAAGGTGCCATTCAGTTCCTTCAGCAATTTTCTAGATCCAAAACATTCTTTAAAATTATTAGTAACATCCCTTTCAATAATATTCCAGTAGTTCTGGAAGGAGAACATTGGATAACCATCTGAACAAGGGGCTTTGTCGGCATCAAAATAGAACACAACCTTTTTTATTTCATCATTTAAGGGGATAGCGTTAAGACTCGCATTATGGTGGTCATTAAGGATTTGAGGAATGCAATCCAGAAACTCCCTTTGTTCCTCTTTATTAAGGTCTTTGTCCTGTTTGAGAAGATTTTGGAAATTCTTTTTTTCCTCCATTCTGATAGCATCTTCATCATCTGAAAGAGTGCCATTAATGTCAAGATTGGATATTCAATTTTCCATTATGTGCTTAAGGGTAGTCAAGAAAAAATATTTGGTATTCCTATCCCCTTCCTTCAGGAAAATATTTGTGGATCTTTGTCTCCAAAAAAATTCTTCTTTGGCAATTATGTCATGAAGCTCAACTAATTCATCATTTTCATGATCTCTTGTTATCTTATCATACCCTTCCTGCTAAATGTTGTCCTGAATGACCTTCAGCTCCATACAAATATTAGTCTTAGTATAAAATATGATGCCAAAGGTATCCTTATTCCAAGCTTTAACATTCTTCTTGACATGTTTAAGTTTTTTTTCCAGATAAACATAACAATTCCTTTAATTTTAATCTTCCACCATTCCTCAATTTTTTGTTCCAATTGCATATGCATAGTCCACATTTTCACAAATCTATAAGGAAAATTCATTTTCTTACATATAGGATCCACTAAAAACTTTATAGGATTATGGTCTGATCCAACCCGCATATGGGTAGATAACAAACAATAGTAATGGGGAACCAATCATTTCTAATGAGAGATCGATCAAGTATAACCTGGATAAGCTCCTCTCCACACCTTCTGTTGGTCCAAGTATAATTAATTCCTTGAAGCTCAATATCATGGAGAGTTTGATTACCTATGAAATTCATAAGGTCCATTCTGATTTCCAAATTTTTTTGGCTTCATCCTTTTTTTTTCATTTTCTTTTAGGGGTGTATTAAAATCTCCCATAACAATCCACTCCTCATGTCTGAAACTATTTCTTAGAGAGGAAAACTTATCCCAAAAAACCCCTCATCCCTTTTTAGTATTAGGGGCATAACTATTAGTGAGCACCCATGAGGTATTATCCTTAAGATGCCTAAATCTGATATAATCCACATTGTTCCCTTGATATATAGCATCACCTTTTATGATATCATAGATCCAAACTATTGCAATACCACCCAAAGCACCTTCAGAATCTCCCCTATAAATATTTCCATTCTTAAAAAATATGAGTTTCTCCACTTTCTCCTTAAGCATTTTAGTTTTTTGAATTAAAATTTTTTTTGGTCTATTATCCCTAATCATATTTCTAACAAGATCTTTTTTGTGGGGATTATTCAATCCCCTTATGTTCCAAGAGATATTCTTCATACCTTAACAAAAGAACCCACCTCCAGGATGGTCATCTGGCTTCCATCTGCTATGTTCTTCTTAGTCTCCTTGACTCTTAATTTCTAGCTTGAGGGTGGGCCAGGAGAGGATACCATTCCTCCCACATCCTCGGTTTTGTTGCTCGTTGTTTCTATTCTCATTGGTCAACCAGTCTTACCCTTATTATTCTTTATTTTTTTTCTCCTCGTGATTCTTTGTCTGATCATCCATATCACTCTGGTAACCCATTAGAGCTTGGCTAATAGACACAATATCCACCCATTTTGGTGTTTTGACATCTGAGACTGTTCTTCTTATCACCTAGGGTGTGTTCTATGATGTGTCTGAAGACCCTTGACCTAAAATGGTGCACTGTTGGGCGTCCTGCCATTCTAGTTCCTCTTGGACTTTGTGAGTTATAGTCTCCAAAATATCATCTAATTGGTTGACATTATCAAAGCTACTAGGCGGCTTAATCCCTTCCCCCTCTTTGGCCTCTTTTTCTATCATTTCTTGCTGGCCTACACCCTAAGTTTCCCCCTCTTCACCTTTTTCCTCCGCTTGATCCTGAGGACATTCCTTGCATTCATTACTCTCAGAACTCCCATTGTTAGTTTGATCATTGACCATACTTGCATCACCAGTCTCCAGAGCTAGAGCTTTCTCCTCTCTCTTGTTAATTTGGGTTGCCCTTAAAGTCTCTCCCATGTCTATCTTCACCTTAACCACAGGAATCCATTTATTTGTCTTTCTCTAGTTGGCCTTAGATGAACACTTCTTTGCCCAATGCCCATCTTTCTTACAATGAAATCACACAAAGGGGATAGTTTCATATTGTATCTTTTGTTCCCATGATCCCAGTTTTGAGTGGATATTAATTTTCTCTAGCATATCAGTGTCCTTTATTATCCCCACATAGACCCTAGCATATGTTAGCCATCTCCTTGAAGAAGTAACATTATCTATTAATAATAGCTCCCCAAAGGAGTTGGCTATCCCAGCAAGAATATCCTCCATCTAGTACTCCAGAGGAAGGCCATGGAGCTTAACACAAACTGGCACCTAGTTTACTGACTCATCCTTGAAGACAAGATTAGGGCACCATTTTTGAAG
The DNA here is from genome assembly GCA_018584345.1 of Thuja plicata. Taxonomy (NCBI): domain Eukaryota; kingdom Viridiplantae; phylum Streptophyta; class Pinopsida; order Cupressales; family Cupressaceae; genus Thuja; species Thuja plicata. Next base: position 220,189 of record MU224211.1, read on the forward strand.
GACCAATGTATTTTTTCCTATCATCCATGGTCCATTGCATAAAATCTTCATTCTATCCTCTTCGCAGGAAAAAAAAGAAAGACAAACATCCTTTTGCCATAGCTACCACATCCACTTTCCCTTTTAGGTCCCATTTCTAAAAAGCATAGGCCCTTACCACTTAAATATTGGGTCTAACCCCCAGGAATCTCCCAAACAGAGATTTTTTCATTCTTGCAATGGTATGATCGATGATTTGATTAGGAATATCAATGGAAAAGCTCCCTTGGGAAGGTCTAGAGATATTCTTAATAGGTGGTAAAGATTACTTACCTGTCGGTTTGACTCCAAAGAAAGAAGACCAATTTTTGTACTTTCCTATTGTTCCCCTAACTCACCAGACCTAGGCCCTCCTGGTCCCCAGGCGCAAGTCTAGCATTGGTATCCTTTCCTTTCTTTCCTTTTTCATTAGCATCCTCCAAATTGTTGTGCTCAGCACAAGGCCCTGCACTTGCATCCTTCACACAAGTCCCACATAAATTCAAATTTGTATTTGGCCTCTCTCCTCCTCCCCACTCTCCCAACTTATTTTGTCACATGCTCAATCAAAAAATTATTTACAACAAGAAAATGTTGATGTGGTATCGCCAACAAGATCGCCCAAGTAGTACAAATCTAACTTTATGAAGAGTTTGCTTCAAAAAGTGGCTTGTATAAGTGAAATGATTGAAGAGAAAGAAAATAAAAATAATTTACCCATGTATAACAATGGCCAAATATAAATAAATCACATAGATGAAACAACCATTCCCTATCAAGACATTGAACTTCAATAAGAATTTATGTCTCACGCCATTCCTTCATCCCCTAAAGATTCGCAAGAGTAATTTCCACCATCTCCATCAAGTGACATATCCAATGATGAGACCTACCAAGGGATCTCCATAGAAGAAATAAAAGCTAGTCCCATTCATGATCCAATTCTCTTGCATGCTTCCAAAATTCTAGGGCCAATTCTACCATATGTTCCCTTTAAGAGAGTCTCAGTCAAACTCCTTCTCGTTCATCCAAAAATAATGATACCTTCACAAAATTCCCCATGCATATCCAAATTCATACCCCATGTCAATATGATGATACAAAGAACAAAGAAACAAGTCCTAAAACAAATTAACATCAAGATCGCAAAAATTAACAATCCCATTTAATTTATGAACAAGATCCCATGTCCCTTGAACCTCATGATGATCCCATTTCCCTTGAGCCTCATTATGGTCCCATTATGCCTAAACCTCTTATCCAATACTATCCCCTCCCATCTCATGAATCAAGTGTACTCCCAAGTCCTATTGACCTTTCACTTCCTAATAAATATCATGACCTTTCTTCCATTCTTCCTAATGATTCCATCCAATGTCAAGAGCATAACACCTTTCAAAAAGATTCTAATGATCTCCTTCCAAGTCAAGAACAACATGTCACTTTGCCTTCATCTCCATCACAAGATCCCATCATCCCTCTAGATGCTCCTCAAGATCCCTCCATCCCTTTGATTCCTTTTCCTAAACCTTTAGATCTCCCACAAGATCCTATTCTACCGAATGATCCTATCACTGCTCCTATTCCACCGTAGGATTCCACTATGCCTCCTAGCCCCCCTCATGATTTGTTCACAAACCCCATTAAAGTGAAATAGTTTCCTATACTTTTATTAAGTTTCATCCACCTCACGATCCTATTATTTCTTCCATATCATATACACCTAAAAACAATAGACTCATGCTATGTAGCATGTGTCCCACTAGTCAAATCATGCATTATCAAGACAAAGGATTAAACCTCCATGAAAAAGGTATATTAAAACCCTCTCATGTTAAAGAAATTTTGATGGCCATGGTCTCAATTACAAAGTGTTAGCTCTTTTTCATGTAGAATCACTCTATAGCTTACCAATCTTGACTCTCAGATTCCCAATTCTTGATTCATACAGGGAAAATGCTAATTAACAAGGATATGATCCTTCTACACTTTGAGCTCCACAAACTCAGGCGGGTGTACCTGTATGCACCCTAAAATGGTCGCTTAGACTTTGGGCCCCATTTATTATTTTATCATTTTATCAAATTTCTGAATCAATGTTTTGGAATATTTCAATTTAAATCAATTTCCTTGATCAAATTGTAATTAATTCAATTATTCAATTATTTCAATATTTCCTAAGGTTTGATCATTTTTATCTAATTAAAAGATTTAATCTCTCTTTTAATTAAATGAAATTCCTCTT
>MU224211.1:233907-258098 GCA_018584345.1 Thuja plicata
AATAATGCTTTATTTGTGCAACATAGGATAAGAAGAAAAGTGGAGATTTTTTATTTAAATAAAAGAGGAGAAAATTCCTTTTAATTAAATAAAGGCTTAGGATAAAGTGATTTTATTATTTAATTAAAAGAGATTTTTAATTAATTAAAAGAGAGCATGTTCTCTTAATTAAATAATATTTTTATTTTTATTTTTTTCTCTTTTAAATTAAACAAGGCTCAAACCTTAGGAAATATTGAATTGATTATGATTTGATCAAGGAAATTGATATAATTGATATTGTTGATATTTGAAAATATTGATTCAGGGATTTGATAAATTGAGAAATGGGGCCCAAAGTCTAGGCGACCATTTTAGGGTGCATACAGTACCTTCAATAAGTTACTTCTTTCTAGTAAGATTTTAGTGGTGGATATAGGGTCACACGAATTTTCCTATTGCCTTTTTCTATATTAATAAAACCTCTTACAGATAACCATAATCAATCTAATACAGAACTTAACAAGAAATACTATAAATATAACATTGGAAAATAACAGTGATATAAGGATTCTCATCCTTCTTCTTTTTAGAGTTCTTTGACTCAGGAAGGCTAACGTAGGTGATTATCTCTCTAAGGAATCAACAAGTTGAATTGCATCCTTTAATACAATGACTTAAGCACAAGGTTATGTAGAACATAAAAGTAAATGATTTGTTTGTTTTAATGTTGATGATGAATAACTGTTTGTCAAACCCTAGACCAGTGCCTTAATCTTGGGCATAGAGTCAAATGAAATACAAATGCACAACAAACTAATTAATTGAAATGCACAAGAAGTTCAGATAGAGTGCCTTACAAACTACCTCTTAATTCCTATACCCCTGTATCAAATCTTTACAAGTATTTTTAACCCTCTGGGATCACTCAGAAGAATTACTCTCTCCTTGAAAGAAACTTATAAGCAACTGCATAGTTACCTTATAACTAGTATGTTTAAAATGCCTTACGGGATAAACATACAAGAGCATAAACATATAATGCTGCTTCAATACATTTAAAGACTAAAAGCTTAAAAACTCAGACAAAAATGAGAAGTCTGTCTCACATCAATATATTTCACCCTCCTTACATTATGTTACATCTTGCTACTTGTACTATCTATCTTGGAATCCTTAAATATTAAGGATGAAAAAAGCTTCGGATGGCTAGACCTAACCCTAAAGATACTAGAAGACAAAAGATAATTAGGCCTTCAAGCGGTGGGAAGAAAAAATAAGGAAAAGACCAAATATGATTTTAAAATCTTTGATAGCTGGCACCTCTATCTGTAGATATTCTTAATAATCTCTTGTAGTTGTTGCGAGATCTATTAACCGCCAATATAGGCTAACTTACACTAGTATTTTAAAATTATTATCCTCCCTATGCTCATAGATCAGGTGCCAGATGTCTCCTCACTCTTCATCCAATATATCTAAGTCAACTATTACAGGCTTCTTTTTCTTGGGCTTAGTGAGAAAATCCCATGCTACAACCTCTACCTCTGTAGGCCAATTAAATCTCTGTATATTCTATAATTGTTCTTTTTGTCTGTCCCATCTAGCATCTATGATGAGCTTGACATCTGTTACAACCTTATTGAAGTATGTTTCTGCTTTAAAATCCTCATTTAAGGTTTTATTAAACCTATCCATATCTATTGCAATATTTTTTGTTATAAATGCCTCTTTGATAGGCAGTAGAGTATCAAATTCTCCTTTCCAATCTGATATTGGTTTTATCTTATTATCATCTCCCTTTATTGGATGAATAAACCTATTGAAGTCTAGCCCAAACATGTTGATCCTAACTTGAATTTGGTTTGTCTTGCCCTTGAACAAAGACAAAGTGGCTCCAATATGCTCAATTTCATCTCCCACCTGGCACACTATCTCAGGAAGATTTGCCCTATCTGGCGATAAGGTTGTTAACCTTTCAAAAAGTGTTGTCCTACCTGCCCAAATGCTGAAATAAGGATTTAAGGTTGCAAGGTGGTTATTGACCTCTACTTCTAGGTCAGGAAGCTTTCTATAAGCATTATGCACCATGTCAACCTTATCTTTTAGGATATCAATCCTATATTGTAAGATATTCCACAAGGCTTCCAAAGATGCTTCATTATGATTTTTGTCCTTTTGCTCTGTTTCCTTTGAAATATCCCCTATATCCTCAGTTTGTAACACTGCATCCACAACTTCTTAAGTGAAGAAGGAATAGCCTCAGGGATTTCTTGTAATTTTTGATTTAATTCTACCACCAGCTTCTCTAGTGCATTGATCTTAATCAATCATACTTCTCTATCTTTTACTACAACACTAGATTCATCAAAAAACATTTGATATCTTATGGACAATGCTCTACTTTAGCTTCATTTAAATGTGCAAAGTGATTGAGTTCTTGAGAGATCTCTAAATCACCAGTGTTGTGGATAGACCAAATGATCTTATCCCCATCCTATTTTACCTACACATTGATTAGAGAGGGTTTTTGTGTTTTTGGTGCAAGGGCCCACACTGCCAAAGTCTAAGATCGTGAATCATACCCACATCCTTTGATCATATCACCAATTTGTGTCTCTGAAGATAATTTTTCATCTGGTTGCCTTCTGATTTGATCAATGATAAAGGCAGAGGCTAGATCCCATCCCTCTACAAGTATCATCCCACTAGATTTAACCAACTTCTTGGCTTCTTCTGTTGTCACTATTTCAGATTCAGGATCATATTCTTGCAAGGCCTGTAAAGCTTCATTAGGCATTGTATCTCCATCTATTAGCTGTAGTTATGATCCAACTTGGTTTTGCTTCACTTAGATCAATAAATCCTTGAACTCTTGAGTCTTGATGAAGTTGTCATCACTCAAGAATTTTTCTTGATGTAGTACCCTTTCATCTTGGCACAGTAAGAGGGGTAGTTCAACTTCCTCTTGTTCATCTTCTCTTACTTTCTTTCCTTCTCTGATGGTTTTGCTTAAATGATGGTCATAGGCCCTAGCACCANTAGCTGTAGTTATGATCCAACTTGGTTTTGCTTCACTTAGATCAATAAATCCTTGAACTCTTGAGTCTTGATGAAGTTGTCATCACTCAAGAATTTTTCTTGATGTAGTACCCTTTCATCTTGCCACAGTAAGAGGGGTAGTTCAACTTCCTCTTGTTCATCTTCTCTTACTTTCTTTCCTTCTCTGATGGTTTTGCTTAAATGATGGTCATAGGCCCTAGCACCAGTAACTAGGGCACTGATCGTATCCTTTTTCTTCTTCTTCTATTTATCATGAGAAGGCTCCCCTTGTTCCATATTTTTCTTCTTCTTAGGAGGCTCATCAGTCACCACAACCTCATGTAGTTGAGTTAATTAATCCATTATTACATTCTCCTCTATTTGAGGTGGTTGATCCATTGGAGAAGGGCTATGTACTAAATAGATGCTATTACTATACTCAAATGAGGCATGCTTATAAGGACCCCTTTCCTTGTCTTCTATCTTCTCCTCAAGATGATTGTATAACATACCATAAGATTCCATCATTTTATTAAGTTTCTATAAATAGGGTAATTCAGGGAGGAACCCTCCAAAAGCAATTCCTTTCTTTTTAATTTGTTGTTCTAGTTCCATCAGATCCTGATATTGGGTAGCCCTTCTTGATGCTTCTTCATCTTCTAGGATGTTTGTGATCAAGTCCTCCTCCACAAATTCCTCGTGTTCTTTTTTGGCGGGTAGGCTTGGAGTCAAAAGCTTCTTGGCACTTTTAATAAACTTCTCTGGGTGTGCATACCTATATATAGCCACACTCATTCTATATTGGTTCAACCATTTGTTCACTGAACCCAGGGTTCTTTTTCCAATTATGACACTAAGTATCTTGAATTTTCTGGGCATAAATGTACCTTTCCTATGAGAAGCTAGGTGCTCCTTATCAGTCCATATCAATTTCCAAATAAACTCTATTACATCTATCCTAGGAGGCACATATTTTGGAAGTATATGAGGTGGCTGGGGACATCCATAAACCCTCATTATAGTAAAATTATTGTCAAAGTAGAAATCACCCCAATTATGGTATCCTAGCCATTTATCCAATAATTGACAAGGTCTAAGAAGTTGTAGAACCTTGGTGGGAAACCTTGTCACATTTGCACCTATCATCTCTAGAATAGGATATGCAATCCAATTGTGAAAAGCACAAAACTTATTTTCATTAGAGATGTAGGTCCAAACCATAAGCCACATTTGTACATGGTTTTTTTTTTCCATGGAAGAATACCCTAGGTCTCAAATTTTGTGTATCCAAGTTGTTGACGTTGAAGTACAAGATTAAATGCATTAAAATAGAATGATGCATAAATATAGGGTTGGGTGTTGTGTAGATATCAATGAATCCTTGATGCATCTTGTCTATAACATACTAAATGTAGTCATAATCAATGGCACCATGTACACTTTGTAGATCCAAGGTGATCAACAACATGTCTACAAATATTCTCTCAGCACCACCATCCCCTCCCAAAACTCTACATAATCCATAAAAAATGTATTTCATATAAAAAGATAAATCCTTGTAGAAATAGGGTGCCATGGAATTTGGTATGGAAAAAATATAATTCCTATTGGACTTAGGTGTATGGGCTTGGATGAACTTGGCAACAACAACAATTTCTCTGGTATATCTATTCTATAACTTTTGCAAGTCAATCTTCGTGCTACAAGGATGGTAGATATTGAAATATTTCATAAAAGAGGCTCTATATAAGATAACTAAAGGTGTCCCATCACTCTACTTAATGGTTTTGGAAAGGGGATCATAATTTTTTTCTAACTCAAATAAAAATTCTACTTCTATGAAAATATCATGAACAATCAACTTGGCTAGGCCTGATGTCCATGGGTTGGAAATTAGAATTGAGCTATCTTGATTAGTATGAAAATAGTTAAATAGAAGATAGAAAGAAACCCCTGGAGTCCTAGGATCTCTATAATTTTCTAAATCACCGATAAAGAGATTGTCATTTACCTTTTTTCCTTGACTGGATCCAGGCGGTAGAGCCAAAAACTCATCAGAATAATTCCTTTTTCCTTTCTGATCATCCTCTATTCCTTTACTCTCTCCACTAGTTGAAGCTCCACTCATTGTTGGCTGGATCATCATTACTATTTTCTAAATATCTGACTGAGACAAATCTATTCTAAAAAATAAACCTTTACTATCAATTTCCCTAAAAACTCACAATTCTGTGCTTCTAAATGCTGTAAAAATTATGCAATCCTTTGGCTGTGAATTCTGAAAACTTGGTAAAATGAAATGTATGAAGGCTATGTCTATTTATCACTTTAGGAATCAATGTAGTAAGCTGGTCAAGAATTGGAAAACTTCATTCAGTCACTTCTGTATTTACTCTGCGTACCCTGACATTAATTCTTTCCCATAGCCGTGGTGTTTGAATTTGACAGGTTATCAATTTTGAATGTGCCAACTGGGATTGTCATGAGTGATTTTTCTATTTTAAAACCTTATTATATGTGAAATAGCCTAATAATTGATATGATTGGCCTATTTTATTACAACTCAACAGATCTTATACAAGCTATCAAAATCCTTTCTCTTTAATTTTCTAATCTTTTACATCATGGCACAAAGTAAACCGTTAAAACTTTACCATACTCTAACCATAGTTTCTTTTATAGATTGCGTGACTGTTATATCTCTTAGTCACCGAGAGTTAGTCTTTACCTTGGTTTCATCTTGAGATTAAATGTGCAATGCTCAATCTGAAAACTATCCACGTTTGAGATCTTTCCTTTTAAACCCAACTCTCCTACACAACTTAACATTTCTTCTTTAGAGACTTCACAAATAAATGAAATTTGAAGTCACTGAAGGTTATTCTTTACCATGAGTTAGCTCAGATATTTAACACAAACCATTCAATCTAAATCTCATCAACGATCAATGTTAAGTCTCTTAATCATCTTATACTAACTAAATCTATTTCAAGATTGTGCAACTACCGTTGATCACCTTTTAATCTAACGATTTGCGCCAAATCTCATAAATTTTAACTATAACTTCAATTAGTTCTAAGACTACGTGACTGAATGAAAATCAAAGTTGTGAAAAAGATTTCTTAACCACAGGTTTATCTTGAGACTTAACGTATGCCACAATATCTGAATAAAAACTTGGACACGTGTTAGCATCTGAATCATCTTCTTTGGATCACTGAAAGCTTTGTAACTTTTTGACTTTTCTCAATGATTTAATTCCAGCCATAGGATTTGTACTTAATCTACAGTTTAGATTCATTCATATCAAACTTGATCGTGCATTGTTTAACCATTGTTTATTTGGAGACTTGGCGACTGAGTGAATCTCTTAGTCACTGAAATTTTCATGTGACTCAGAGTTTAGTTAGAGATTAAACGCTATCCCTCTGATCTTTCTTCAATCAATGGTTGGCGTTAAGTCTCTCAATATTTATGTTCTTTATGAAATTTTTACAAGATCATGCACCTTCCCTTGATTCTTTCTTCATCTAATGGTCTATGCTGAATCTCTTAAATTCTTACTAATCTGCACTTTCATCTTGTGATTAAATGCCAACCTGAGGATCTTCTTAGCATCTACGGATGTCACTGAATCTCTTAAGATTTAACTTAAATATTGGTTCTTTTTGAGATCTCGTGACTGAATGAATGTAAAACCAAGCTTTAACTCTGATTTTTTTGTGAGACTTCATGACTGAATAAACTCAAATTCGCCATAAATTTATTAACTCCAGGGTTTCATTGGAGACTTTGCACGATCCACAGGATCTTGATCTGAATCAACAGTCTGTATTTAAAATTTTAATCTCTTAATCCCTTAAATAATATTATTTTTCTTACAAGATAACGCAACCAAAGCATTACGCCGAGTCTCAAAATAGAAAGGAATATTTGGTCATGGTTAGGAGATTAAGTGATTAACTTAATGTATGTAAAAGGCACATGAATTTAAAAGACTTAAGTTCCATGAAAAAGGTAATTGCAAATTAGAAGCCGATTATGAAGAACTGGGTTTTCTCTTGAAATGAATGAAAAATGACCTAGGACCTAGGGTTTTTCATATCTCTTACTGATTTCATAGTTGAGAGATCAAAATTTGCAGAAAAATTGATTGGATTTTGGACACGTTTTAACCTTCTAAGCAAGAATATTACTGGTTAGTCAAAAAATTTAATAGCAAGATTTCAAAACTAGGAATATACCCAATAGTGGCTCTATCTAAGGATGCCGAAATGAAAATTTATATCAATAACCATAGATCTCTGGGAGGCAAACCACACTTACTAACCTACTGCAAAAGCAAACACACTACATAAACAAACACACCTGTACATATAATACAGAACTACTATGCATGGAAAGTGGAACTAATTGAAGAAATGTTTCAAGAATTGTCCATGCACTGGCAATTCAAAAACCTCTCCATCCATATTTTTAAATAGATATGAATCTTTTTCAAAAATTTGATGAATGACAAAAGGACCCAGCCAGAAGGATTCAAATTTTTTATGCTTACCTTTATCTTCAAATCTTACATTCCATTGAAGTACCAGATCATCAGACTGGAACTTCCTATTACTTGCTCTCTTGTCAAACATGTACTTCATCTTTTGTTGTAACTTGACATTTTATTTTTTATTGTCTTTTCTCATTTCATCTAGCTCTACTTGCTGCACCATTCTTTCTTGCATTGGATTAGGGATTTCTAACTCCTCATCTTGAATGAATTTGTATACTGGAAGCAAATTATTCACAGGCATTCTAGACTGATCACCATAAACTAATTCAAACGGATACTTGTCTGTTTCTTTCTTCATAGTGATTCTATCTGCCCATAATGCAAGTTTAAACTTTGCATGCCATGCTCTCTTATTTTTTCCAAAGTCTTTTTCAGAATTTGCAGAATGTTCTTATTGCTTGATTTTGCTTGTCCATTGGCCTGTGGATGGTAGGGGGATGAATATGACATGATAATTCCCATATCAGAATAGAAATTAATATACTCATTAGATCTAAAACACATGATATTATCTATTACTAATTTGATAGGAACACCAAATCTAGTAATTACATTATTCATCAAAAAATCAATCACCGCTGTGCTTGTAGCCTTCTTGGCTGGAATTTCCTCAATTCACTTGGTAAAATAATTAGTCACTAGAAAAATCCAACTGTGTCCCCCACTTGATTTCTTAGCAAAATCCCCAATTAAGTCCATTCCCCACATTGCAAAAGGGGCTTCTGCCACTACGAGATTTAATAATAGGGCACCTGGAAATTTCATTTTGCTAAAAAATCTCTGACAGGGTTCACACTTTCTAACAAAAGAATGGGAATCTTTAAATAAACAAGACCAATAATAACCAGCCCTTAAAATTGTGTGAGATGTTGATTTTTCTTAGTAGTGTCCTCCACACATTCTAGCATGCATTTCTCTTAGAATATTTTTAGAATGCCCCTTATCTAGGAAAAACAGTAATATCCCATCTCTATTCTCCCAGTATAAATCACCTTGCAATAAGACATATCTTTGAGCTTGTAACCTCAAGCTCCTCTTTTGATTATCAGTTAAATCTTCTAGGTAGCTAGCATTTTTAAGAAAAAACATGATATTAGCATACCAAGGATGCATCTCAATACTTGTAACATCTTGTCCATAAGTATCAACATTATTGACTTGGACTAGATCCAAATTCTCTTCAATCATTAAATTAGCTATTCCTAAGCCTCTAACCAATTTAGTAATGTGGATATTTATGTCAAATTCCTAAATCTTGTTAATCCACTTACATCTCTTTCTAGTTACTTCACTTTGGATCAAAATATCCTTTACTATAGCATGTGAGACATATGCATTGATTTCAGCATAGAACAAGTAAGGTCCAAATGCCTTAACTACTTTTACTAGGGCATAAGCCTGTTTCTCCATCAGCTGATAATTAAACTTAGCTACTTGCAATGACTTGCTAAAGAAAGCAACAGAGTGTTCAAATCCTTCATCTTTCTATAACAGAATTGTAGAAATGGTATGAAAGGAGGCAAATGTAAACAATGAGAATGGTTTGGTGTAATTAGGAGATACTAAGACAGGTGCTTCTTGGATGGCTAGCTTAATTTTTTCAGATGCTAACTGTGCCTCTTGATCCCATTCAAATTTCACATCTTTCTTTAACAGTTTAACTCTTGGCTTAACCAATTCGGCAAAGTTTGCAATGAACCTTCTAACAAAGTTAATTTGTCCTAGAAATGACTGTGCACCCTTTAGATTCTTAGGAGAAGGTACCTTCTACATAGCTTGAAATATTTTAGGGTCTATTCTTATCCCTTCTTTTGATACTATGTGCCCTAAAATCTTCCCCTCTATGACAAAAAACTGGCATTTCTTTGGGTTTAAGGAAACTCCATATTCCAGGGCTTCAATAAATACCTTTTCTAAATGGTTACAGTGATCTTTAGCTCTCTTTGAAAAAGCAGTCAAATCATCCTGATATACCACCATGAGAACATTTATAAGGTCTTTGAAGGCTACACCCATTGTCCTCTGAAAAGTTGCACCAACATTATTCAATCCAAATGGCATGCGGGCATACACATAAATTCCCCAAGGAGTAGTAAATGCAGTCTTGAATTGTTTAGACTCCTTAACCAGTACTTGGTTATAACCAGAGAACCCATCCATCATAGAGAGTAAATCACATCTAGTGACCTTCTGTAGCATAGCTTCCATATTGGGTAATCCATAATTATTTTTAATGAGGCAACATTTAAGTTTCTAAAATCAACACACAATCTAATAGCCCCATTTTTCTTTCTCATAGGGACTAAGTTTGACACCCATGATGAATGTCTTATAGGTTGAATAATACCTACATCTCTTAGCTTTGTCGGCTTTGTTTGCATCTTAGTAGCCAATAATGGGTTAATATGCCTCTGTTTTTGCCTAAATGGTTTCACATCCTCCTTGAATGGGATATCATGCTAGAACAAGTCTTCTCTATAAGCTTTTAAATATTCATAAGACTAGGCAAAAACATGTTTATATTTCTTTAGCAACCTTATTAGATTTAATCTCACATTCCTATTCAAACTTTTACCAATATAAACCAATTGAGGAGATGTCTCTAATCCAATATTTATCTCTTCCAAATCTTCTATTTTAGCATTGGATTTCTGAGACATATAATTATCATTTATACTAAAATGCCCTCCAATTCAACTAATCCTTTAGGAATGTGATTAGATTCTAGATGAACAATTTATTTATCAAAAATACTTTTCTTTCCATCTACAAATACTATTAAAGAGTCACAACCAATTTTCTGGCCATCATACTGATCTATACATTGAACAAACCTAAGGATGTTATCATCATCCTCAAAAACTTGCCAGTTATGAACATTATTAGACACTGCAGGTCTATTTTTTACTTCTATCATAGATATGCCAGCAAGAGTAACATCATTATTCTTTAGAGAAACATTAGCAAGAAATTCTTCCATTATGTTATTTGATCTTTCTACCCAAAGAATGTTAAAAGCATCAAAGAACTCTAGCCTGTCCTAGACTGCATCCTTATACAATTTCAGCCTATCATTTTTAGCAACATATTGTGATCTAATCTGAGCTATGATTAATTGGGAGTCTCCATGAATTTTCAAACTTTTAATACCATGCTTAATGGCAATATACATTCCCAATATTAATGCCTCATACTCAACTGTGTTATTAGTACACTAAAATTCTAACATGAAAGAGTATTTAGAGGTAATAATTGATGGGGAAATAAATAAAACACCATCTCCTGTCCCTTCTTTAGAGAATCCACCATCAAAGTACATCTACCACAGTCCATCTTGTTGTAGCAACAATTCATTAATAATTGGATTTGTATTTCTCATTTGTGTTTTAATCTCTTCAACAAAAAAAATTTCCATATCGATATCTACACAATAATTTAACTAGTTAGGCATAACCATCTCCACCATGACAGATGAACGAGGCTCTCTATACAACTTGACCTCAGTACCATTTATAGGAATTGTTGCATATGATAAATCTAACTGCAGTCTTCTACCCACTACTACTGCCCACTGTCTTGACAGGATCATACCATAATAGGGTTTTGTATCTACAACAACTATATCCATTCTATAGGTGGCTTTAGGGAAAGCAAAAATATTTACTTTAATGTTCTTTAATATTCCTATCATAGGAATCTCCCTGTTATCCATTGCATAACAACTTCTAGAAAGAGTAGTGACTTGAAGGCCTAATTCTTTCATAACATGATGTGACATTACATTGGCTGTAGCCCCATAATCTATCATACAATTATTGACTAACAAATGATTTATCATCAAAGTTATATAAAAAGGATCAACTGATAATGGTTCTTGGGTAATAACATTACCAATGCAAATATTAGAGATTTATTTTTCCTTGACTGATGGGACTTCCCTTTTATCTTTCTTTAATGTCAAGGACACTTCTTGTTGATTTTTCATAGGGGTATCATCTATCCCTCTCAATAGTGCAAGTGCAGCTTCCTTATGTTCTTTTATTTTTAGCATCTTCATTAGAGGGACTGAAACCTTCATTTGTGTAAGAGCATATTTCATGTCAAACATGGGCAATTCAGAGGAGATATCACCTACCTTTCTACTTTTCTTGGCTTTATCATTAGCCATTGGTGTTTCTTTTGTTTCTTCTATCTCTTTCTAATCAGAAGGAGACTGTGTTTGTATTGGAATTTTATTTTCTTTATTCTCATTGACAAGAGATTCTGCAATTATTATTATTATTATTATTATTTGGGGTGGGGGGGGTCTTTAATGATGTATGTAGGAGAAATTTTACCTTGAGTATGCTCCACTCTTATGTTTCTCATATTATAAGCATTATTAGCTTGATTTATTACTATAATTGTCAAGTATTTCCTTTCTTCATCACTTGGTAATCTAAAGGGGGGATGCTTGTCATCGCCCACTACATTGATAGTTCTCTGTGATGTAATACCAGTATTTTCTTTTAAATCATAACTCACTTGAGGTTGGCATTCAAAATATTTTTCTTTTCTGTAGTTCATGTCTTGAATAGGTTCACTTGTCTCAGAAGACCATGGGTAAGGATTTTTCACAGTGAACATATTTATAGCAGAGTTTCCTTGTTCAAGACCAGACTGTTCATCTTCCTCACACATTTGATCAGCTAAGGCTTGGGAAACAACACATTGATATGAAGAATGAGGCAATTTTCAAGAAGTACACCAGGGAGTGTTTTCTACACAGTTTGTGCTATTCCTTTTTAGGGGGTCAGGAGTTTCTCTGGGCTTTTGGTTTTCTTTCTTAGGGATTGGCTTACAATATTTCTAGTTTTTTTTGTATGGGTAATCCCTTAAGTTAGGTTGTTTATCAAACCTTTGGTTTTGATACCTGTTATCATGATAACCCCTATCATTTTTATCCATTTTGGCAGTGAGATCCTTCACTGCACTCACTAATTTGTTCACTGTGTCATCTTCCTTGACATGTTTACTCAATTGTCCCTTTTCTTTCCAAAGTTTTCCATCCTCTCTTTTTCCCAATTTCCATGAGGCTCGCCTATTACTTTCAATTTCTATTGTTGTTTTATAGGCATCCCTCATAGTTCTTGGGTTCTTATCTCTAAGAAGATAGGAAATTTTATCATCAATTACATTAAATTAAGTGGCTAAACATACTTCCTCATCTAGCCTTAACACTTGGAAAATTTTGTACATAGCCTTTTGGAACCTACTGTTAAAATCTGACATGCTTTCATTTGGAAATTTCTTGATATTATTGAATTCATTCAACATATAACTAGAGTTTACATGTTCTCTATATTGTTCCCTAAAAGCTTTTACAAATTCATCCCAAGATGCTATGCTATTATTTGGCAAATTTCTAAACCAATCCCTAGCCTCTTCAATTAAAGATTGAACAAAAAGCTTCATGATAACATCTTCATTTTTTATTTCAAAATCAGTTATCTTGTTAGTGAAAGATTTCAAGTGTTCATCACACGTAACAACATTATTTCCTGTAAACTTAGGGATCTTATCTCTTACCTCATTCGAAATCACATTAGGATGACTAGGAATGCCATCAAAGAAAAGAGCTCTATATCTATCCAGATGAATAGGTCTTCTTTGAAAATTTCCCAAAGCATTGTTTCCAGCTGGTCCAACTGCACCACCTTGATTCTGGGTTCACTGAAGGCCTCCTTGTTTTAGACCAGATATTTGAGTGTTTAGACCATGACTAGCATGTTGAATATTTGGACCAGTACCACCTGGTGGATTTTGAACATTAAGACCAGCACCACCTTGGCTTTGTTGTTGTGTCCCAGTATTAACAGGGAAAAAACTACTGGTAGTAGTATTAGTATTAGCATGCAAAAAAGCTATCCTCATTTTCATGTCATTAGCAGCAGCCTCTAACTCTAGCTTTTCTAATTTCTTGGCCAGATCTTCTTTAGTCTTCATGGCTTGCTCAAGTCACAGGTCAGCTTGAGACATTCCTACAGGAATAGTCTTACTTTGTTTGGGCTCATTAATAGTTAGCATAATAGCCTTCTGCTTACCTTTGTCAGGAACATATTTGTTGATTACTTTGAGCCTTGTATTTTTCTCAATTTCTTCTAGGATTAGTTGTCTTATGACAGGTCCTTCATCTACAAACTCATATTTATTTATGTTTTATCTCTTATTTTCCACTTGTTTTCTTAAGGCTTCAAAATCACCAAATAAATTGTTTTCTAGACTTTTACCCTCTTTGTTCAAACTCTTAGCCTTTTTTCTCATTTCTTCTTGTTTCTGCCAAGATTTCTTCTCTCTCAGTTAACAAGTCATAGAGCTCTTGTTCACACCTCTTGCTAGCTTGATAAATTTCTAATTCTTGCTCTTTCTTTCTCCTTTTCAGAGCTAAAACTTCCTCTCTCAATTTTTTAGAATCATAGGATGTTGTCTCTGAAGCTGATGTTTCCCCTGGTTGCTCAAGAGTTTCTTCTGCAGGGAAGAATCATGCATCTGTCATTTCTCCCTCTTTGAAACGGTCAAAAATTGCATCATCCTTATAAGGACTCATTGAATTTTCTTGTTCTATACTTTCAGATGAGGATGACCTTGTCTCAGGGACAGGGGTCTCCATTCTACCTTTTGAATTTCTTGGGGAGTCCTGACTGGGTTCACCCTTCTTGGACCATTGTTTCTTACCACGAGTAGGGAGCTCTTCTCTGATATACTTTTTAGGACTATCTCTAAAAGAGGACCTAGTATTTTTTTGCCTAATCATTATAAAATCAGGCAATACTTCTTAATATTGTTATATGCAAATCAAACTGGAATGCACATAGTTTTGAGTCGCCACCCAAACTAGTGTGGGAATAAAAAGATGAAATTTTGAAAAAATGGAGCAATAAAAGAATTAGTCACTTTTAGACTTTAGAAACTTATTGCTGAAATTCACTTCTCTTAGATACTTCAAATAAACTCAGAACTAGATCAAAAGTAATTGAAAGGATGTTGTACTAGAAAATCTAGGGTAAAATAAATTATGTTTTCTCAAACTAGTCCCTAGTAGAGTCACCAAATTTTTAGCTCTTTTTCATGTAGAATCACTATATATCTTATCAAGCTTGACTCTCAAATTCCCAATTCTTGATTCATACAGTGAAAAGGATAATTAACAAGGATATGATCCTTCTACACTTTGAGCTCCACAAACTTAGGAGGGTGTACCTTCAATAAGTTACTTCTTTTCAGTAAGCTTTTAGTGGTGGATATAGGGTCACACTGATTTTCCTATTGCCTTTTGCTGTATTAATAAAACCTCTTATAGATAACCATAATAAATCTAATACAAAACTTAACAAGCAATACTATAAACATAACAATGGAAAATAGCAGTGATATAAGGATTCACATCCTTCTTCTTTTTAGAGTTATTTGACTCAGGAAAGCTAACCTAGATGATTCTCTCTCTAAGGAATCAATAAGTTGAGCTGTATCCTTTAATACAACTACTTAAGCATGAATATTCTTTAGAAATTAAAAGTAAATAATGTGTTTGTTTTAATGTTGATGATGAATAACTGTTTGTCAAACCCTAGACCTATACCTTAATCTTGGGCAAAGAGTCAAATGAAATGAAAATCCATAGAAAACTAATTAATTGAAATGCACAAGAAGTTTAGATAGAGTGCCTTACAAACTACCTCTTCATTCCTACACCCTTGTATCAAATCCTTACAATTATGTTTAACACTCTGGGATCACTCACAAGAATTACTCTCTTCTTGAAAGAAACTTATAAGAAACTGCACATTTACCTTATAACTAGTATGTTTAAAATGCCTTACAAGCTAAACATACAAGAGAATAAACATAAATGCAAAGAAACAACAAAGATGTAGAATATTAAAATCCTTTGTATTCAATTAATATGATGTTGATTGAATACATTCAAAGACTAAAAGATTAAAAACTCAGACAAAAATGAGAAGTCTACCTCACAGTAATACATTTCACCCTCCTTAAATTATGTTACATCTTGCTACTTATAGAGTACTAGCCATCTTGGAATCCTTAAAGATTAATGATGCAACAAGCCTTGGATGGCTAGACCTAACCCTAAAGATACTAGAAGACAAAATACAATTATGCCTTCAAGCGGTGGGAAGACAAAATAAGGAAAAGACCAAATCTGATTTCCAAATTTTTGATAGCTGGCACCTTTGTCTGTAGATATTCCAAATAATATCTTGTAGTTATTGCGAGACCTAGTGACTTCCAATATAGGCTAACTTACATTATTCTTTTAAAATGAATATCCTCCCTGTGCTCATAGATCAGGTGTCAGATGTCTCCTCACTCTTCATCCAATATATCTAAGTCAACTATTGCAGGTTTCCTTTTCTTGGGCTTAGTGAGAACATCCCATGGTGCAACCTCTACCTCTGTAGGCCAATTAAAGCTCTGTATATTCTATAATTGTTCTTTTTTTCTATTCCATCTAGCATCTATGACGAGCTTGACATCTGTTACAAACTTATTAAAGTATTTTTCTTCTTTAGAAGCCTCATCTAAGGTTTTATTAAACCTATCCATATATATTGCAATACTATCTATTATAAATGCCTCTTTGATAGGCACTAGAGTATCAAATTCTCATTTCCAATGTAATATTGGTTTTATCTTATTATCATATCCCTTTACTGGAGGAATAAACCTATTAAAGTCTGACCCACACATGTTGATCCTAGCTTGAATCTGATTTTCCTTGCCCTTGAAGAAAGATAAAGTGGCTCCAATCTTCTCAATTTCATCTCCCACCTGGCACACTATCTCAGGAAGATCTACCCTATGTGGTTGTAAGGTTGTTAACCTTTCAAAAAGTGTTGTCCTGCCTACTCAAATGATGAAATAAGGATTTAAGGTTGCAATGTGGTTATTGACCTCTACTTCTAGGTCAGCCAACTTGATATAAGAATTGTGCACCAAGTCAACCTTATATTTTAGGATATCAATCCTATGTTGTAAGATATTCCACAAGGCTTCCAAAACCACTTCATTATGATTTTTGTCCTTTTGCTCGGTTTCCTTTGAAATATCCCATGTATCCTCAGTTTGTACTTTTGCATCCACAACTTTCTTAAGTGAAGCAGGAATAGCCTCAGGAATTTCTTGTAATTTTTGATTTAATTCTACAACCAGCTTCTCTAATGCATTGATCATAATTAAGCATAGTTCTCTATCTTTTACTACAACATTGGATTCATAAAAAAACTTTTGATATATTTTGGACATCTACTTTGCTTTAGCTTCATTTAAATGTGCAAAGTGAGTGAGTGCTTGAGAGATCTCTAAATCACCAGTGTTGTGGATAGACCAAATGATCTTATCCCCATCTTGTTTTTCCTTTACATTGATTAGAGAGGGTTTTTGTGTTTTTGGTGCAAGGGCCCACATTACCAATGTCTGAGATCATGGATCATACCCACATCCTTTGATCATATCACCAATTTGTGTCTTTGGAGACAATTTTGCATCTGGTTGCCTTCTAATTTGATCAATGATAAAGGCAGAGGCTAGATCCCATCCCTCTACAAATAGCATCCCACTAGATTTAACCAACTACCTAGCTTCTTCTGGTGTCATTGTTTCAGATTCGGGATCATATTCTTGCAAGGCTTGTAAAGTTTCATTAGGAACTCTATCTCCCTCTGTTAGCTTTAGTTGTGATACAACTTTTTGTTGCTTCACCCAGATCAAGAAATCCTTGAACTCTTGAGTCTTGATGAAGTTTTCATCACTTAGGAATTATTCTTGATGTAGTACCCTTTCATCTTGGCATAGTAAGAGGGGTAGTTCAACTTCCTATTGTTCATTTTCTCTTACTTTCTTTCCTTCTCTGATGGTTTTTCTTAAATGATTGTCATATGCCCTAGTACCAATAATTAGGGCATTGATCTTCTTCTTCTTCTTCTTCTTCTTCTTCTCATGAGAAGGCTCCCCTTGCTCTACATTTTTCTTCTTCTTAGGGGGCTCATCAGTCACCTCAACCTCATGTACTTGAGTTAAATCCATTATTACATTCTCCTCTATTTTAGGTGGTTGATCCATTAGAGGAGGGCTATGCACTGAATATATTGTGTCACTATACTCAGATGAAGAGTACTTATTAGGACCTCTTTCCTTGTCTTCTATCTACTCCTCAAGCTGATTGTATAACATACCATAAGATTCCATCATTTTATTAAGTTTCCGTAAATAGGGTAATTCAGGGAAGAACCCTCCAAAAGCAATTCCTTTCTTTTTAATTTTTTGTTCTAGTTCCATCAGATCCTGATATTGGGTAGCCCTTCTTGATGCTTCTTCATCTTCCAGGGTGTTTCTAATCAAGTCCTCCTCCACACATTCCTCATGTTATTTTCCGATAGGTAGGCTTGGAGTCAAAAGCTTCTTGGAACTTTTAATAAAATTCTCTGGGTCTACATACCTATATATAGCCAAACTCATTCTGTATTGGTTCAACCATTTGTTAACTAAATTCAAGGCTCTTTTTCCAAATATGAAACTAAGTATCTTGAATTGTTTGGGCGTAAATGTACCCTTCCTGTGAGAAGCTAGGTGCTCCTTATCAGTCCATATCAATTTCCAAATAAACTCTATTGCAACTATCTTGGGAGGAACATATTTTGGAAGTATATGAGGCAGCTCGGGACATCCTTAAACCCTCATTATAGTAAAATTCTTTTCAAAGTAGAAATCACCCTATTTATGGTCTCTTGACCATTTATCAAAGAATTGACAAGGTCTAAGAAGTTGTAGAACCTTGGTGAGCAACTTTGTCACATTTGCACCTATCATCTCTAGAATAGGATATGCAATCCAATTGTGAAAAGCACAAAACTCATTTTCATTAGATGTGTAGTTCCAAACCCTAAGCCACATTTGTATAGGGTTTTTTTGGCCATGGAAGAATACCCTAGGTCTCAAATTCTATGTATCCAAGCTATCGATGTTGAAGTACAAGAATGAATGCATTAAAAGAGAATAATTTATAATTCTACGGTTGGGTTTTGTACATATATCAATGAATCCTTGATGCATCTTGTCTATAACATACTGAATGTAGTCATAATCAGTGGCAACATGTACACTTTGTAGATCCAAGGTGATTAACAATGTGTCTGCAGATATTCTCTCAGTACCACCATCCTTTCCCAAAACTCTACATAATCCATAAGAAATGTATTTCATATAAAAAGCTAAATCCTTTTAGAAATAGGGTGCCATAGAATTTGGTATGGAAGAAATATAATTCCTATTGGACTTAGGTGTATGGGATTGGATTAAATTGGCAACAACAATAGTTTCTCTGGTATATCTATTCTATAACTTTTTCAAGTCAATCTTCGTGCTACAAGGATGGTAGATATTGAAAGCTTTCATAAAAGAGGCTCTATATAAGATAACCAGAGGTGTCCCATCACTCTTCTTAATGGTTTTTGAAAGGGGATCATACTTTTTTTCTAACTCAAATAACAAGTCTACATCTAGGAAAATATCAAGAACAATCAACTTGGCTAGGCCTGATGTCCATGGGTTGGAAATTGGAATTGAGCTATCTTGATTAGTATGAAAATAGTTAAATAGAAGATAGAAAGAAACCCCTGGAGTCCTAGGATCTCTACAATTTTCTAAATCACCGATAAAGAGATTGTCATTTACCTTTTTACCTTGACTGGATCCAGGTAGTAGATCCAAAAACTCATTAGAATAATTCATTTTTTCTTTATGATCATCCTCTATTCCCTTACTCACTCTACTGGTTGAAGCTCCACTCATTGTTGGTTGGCTCATCATTACTCATTTTTGAATATCTGACTAAGACAACTCTATTCTGAAAAACAAACCCTTACTGTCAATTGCCCTAAAAAATTACAATTCTATGCTTCTAAATGCTCTGAAAATTATGCAATTCTTTGGATGTGAATTCTAAGAGCTTGGTAAAATGAAATTTATGAAGGCTATGTCTATTTATCACTTTAGGAATCAATGCGGTAAGCTAACTGACAATTGGAAAACTTCATTCAGTCACTTCTGTATTTACTCTGCGTACTCAGACATTAATTCTTTCCCCTAGCCGTGGTGTTTGAAGTTGACAGGTTATCAATTTTGAATGAGCCAAATGGGATTCCATTTTAAAACCTTATTATATGTGAAATATCTTGATAATTGATATGATTGGCCTATTTTATTACAACTCAGCAGATCTTATACAAGCTATTGAAATCCTTTCTCTTTAATTGGCTAATCTTTTACATCATGGTGTGAAGTAAACTGTTAAAACTTTACCATACTCTTAACACAGTTTATTTTAGAAATTGCATGACTGTTATATCTCTTAGTTGCTGAGAGTTACTCTTTACCTTGGTTTCATTTTGAGATTAAGCACAAACTGATCGATCTGAAAACTATCTATGGTTGAGATATTTCCTTTTAAACCCAACTCTCCTGCACAACTTAACATTTCTTCTTTAGAGACTTCACGACTGAATGAAATTTGAAGTCACTAAAGGTTATGCTTTACCATGAGTTAGCTCAGAGATTTCACACAAACCATTTGATCTAAATCTCATCAATGGTCAGCGTTAAGTCTCTTAATCATTTTATACTAACTAAATTTGTTTCAAGATTGTGCGACTACTATTGATCACCTTTTAATCTAACAGTTTGCGCCAAATCTCATAAGTTTTAACTTTAACTTCAGTTAGTTCTGAGATGATGTGACTGAATGAAAATAAAAGTCACGAAATAGATTTCTTAACCATAGGCTTAACTTGAGACTTAACGCATGCCACAAGATCTAAATAAAAACTTGGACACGTGTTAGCATCTGAATCATCTTCTCTGGATGGCTGAAAGTTTTGTAATTTTTTTACTTTTCTCAGTGATTTAACACCAGCCACAAGATTTTCACTTAATCTACGGTTTAGATTCATTCATATCAAACTTGACCAGGTTTTTTTTAAACATAGTTTATCTAGAGACTTGGTGACTGAGTGAATCTCTTAGTCGTTGAAAGTTTCATGTAACTCAGAGTTTATTTAGAGATTAAACGCTAGCCCTCTAATCTTTCTTCCATCAACGGTTGGCATTAAGTATCTTAATCTTTATGTTATTTATGAAATTTTTATGAGATCACGCACCTACCCTTCATTCTTTCTTCATCTAACAGTCTATGCTAAATCTCTTAAAGTCTTACTAATCTTCACTTTCATCTTGAAATTAAACACCAACCACAAGATCTTCTTAGAATCTACGGTTATTGTTGAATCTCTTAAGATTTAACTTAACTATTGGTTCTTTCTGAGATCTCACAACTGAATGAATGTAAAACCAAGCTTTAAATCTGATTTGTTTGCGATACTTTGCAAGTGAAGAAACTCAAAGTCACCATACAATTTATTAACTCTGAGGTTTCATTGGAGACTTTGCATGAACCACAGGATCTCGATATGATTCAACGACCTGCATTTAATCTCTTAATCCCTTAAAGCATATTATTTTTATTACGAGATAATGTGACCAAAGCATTGCTCCGAGTGTCAAAATAGAAAGGAATATTTGGTCATGGTTAGGAGATTAATCGACTAACTTAATGTTTGTAAAAGGCACATGACTTTAAAAGACTTAACTTACATAAAAAAGGTAACTACAAATTAGAAGCTGATTATGAAGAACTAGGGTTTTCTCTCGACAAGAATGAAAAATGACCTAGGACCTAGGTTTTTTCATATCTCTTACTAATTTTATGGCTCAGAGATCAAAATTTGCAAAAACATTGATAGGATTATGGACAGGTTTTGACATTCTAAGCAAGAATATTACTGGTTAGTCAAAAAATTTAATAGCAAGATTTCAAAATTGGGGATATGCCCAACACAAATCTCATACTAAATATGCTGGTACCCCTACCAAATTCAAATCCAAACATATACCTCCCTCTTCTCACCTTCCATCCATCTTAGGTCCATATATTCCTTCCTCCACTAGCTCACAATCCACTTACCCTTTCCCACATACAAGTTAGAAAAGGAACACATCTTGGAGAACCTTACAGTCATCCAAAAGATCTCCATACAATACCTATCCAATCATTATTATCATTCCTTTTCCAAGAAATTTTGATGCCAAACATAAAGTCCATAATTCAAGTAATCCACATGCTATCAACAATCAATATGTCTAGTCTAATCAACATGTAAAAACAAAGAAAAATATGATCCCGAAAGAAAAATAAATGTCCAAAAGGCCACAAAGGCCCATTAAGAAAAAATAAAATTTGAAATCAATATGGGTTCCTAAATCACTACTATAGGCAATGCATTCCAAGGACCCACAAAAGAATGAACAATCAAAACACATGTGGATTTCCAAGAATCTTATTGAAGCACAGTGTCCTAAAGAAAAATCAAAGTTGGCATCCAAAATTGCTATTCCTCAATCTGAACGCCTCCCACCTTCCAAATCGATTCTGGGTCCTTGTGTTCCAAAATCTATATCCATTCATCCATCAAATCCAAAATCTCCTTGTCCTACATCACTCCATTGCCCCTCAAGGTGTGTCTCAATCTTGTTCTTTCCCATATTACCTTCCACTCCAAAGAAATTCTTCCTACATTTCCTCCATAATCCAACACATATTTTCTAGCCCTTTATCTATCCTATCCTATCATTTTCCTTAATTTGTATCATATCTTATCCAATCATATATTTCATCTCCCTTTGTCATTACCTTACCAATGTCTTTTAGAATATTTTCATAGTCATGATCCATCATTACATGTCCTTAAAGAGAACCATCTAATGAGAAAGATGCTTGAGTCCTCCTTCCATGCACGATTGTCATATCATGCATCCATTATCTTCATAAAAAGTCAAAAAAGAAAAATGTCAAAAAAATTCAAAGAAAAGAAAGAAAAAATATCTCAAAAAAAAGGAAAAAAGAAAAAAAAAAGTTACCTTGATGAAAAATGGGCAAACAAGCATCTTGGTGACAAAAAAAAGTAAAGAAAAAGAATTTTGTCCAATAGTGAAAACCTGACAAACAAGCACTTTGGGCAAGTACCATCATGAAAACCTGACAAACAAACATCATGTGTAATTTATGAAATTCTTACATTCCATACTTGGGGGCATATTTCATCGATGTTTTCTTATCCTATAATTATCCCTATCATCTCCTTCATTATCCTATATCTCTCATATCTCTTATCATATTGACATCCATATTCTATTTTTCTCAACATTGATCTTGACAAGGCTAGGGATCTCCCTAGAAGCATCACATATCCTATCTCACCCATGTTATCACAACCTTTCATCCATAATGCCTATCTTATTGCAACCTTTAATCTATATCCCTATCCCTTTTTACCATTTATCAATCTTTCTTATCTCGTCCATAACCTATCCTTCTCCTATCCAAATCCATATCTTGGTCTTGATATAAAACAAGGACATTAAATGTAAAGCATGTTTTTAAAGAAAAACCTCTTGACATGTCCATTCCTATGCATCACATTCCATCTAATGCACCATTTAATTGCCTTATCATTGTCTTGTCCAATCCCTCAGCTTGTTAAAAACATGTTATCTTTTTTTGTGGATAATTCTTGGCACCAAAGAACAACAGTGCCATAATAAGTGACATGTGGCCTTCAACCATCTACCAGTCCATCCATAAATCCATAATGTCCTTTCCTTGCTATACACTGGCAGCAATTCAACACATCTTGCTCATGTAAATATTAAATTCCTATTTTTTTTAAATCCAATAATGTCCTGAAAAAATCCTAAAAAAATTCAATTTTTTTACAAAAAGGCCTGAAAAGATTAGTTAAAATTAAATATGATCGTGAAAAAGGCGATAAAAATGTAAATGATGCTGAAAAATGATTAAAAAGCATAAAAAGTACAAAAAATAAATTCTTTACAAAATCCTAAAAAATTGAATAATCCCTTTAAAATCTTCAATAAGTTTATATTTAATCCCTTTCTTATTTTCAATAAAGAAATTCTCTTGTGAAGATAGACTATAATGTAGACATAGATGGAAGACTGGTGCTTAAATAAAATCATGTGTTAATAGATGATCTATCCAATTGAATCGACACTTGGACTAGTTGGACTTGTCGACCTTTCAGAATGTTAGTCAACCCCAACACTATCAGTCCTTCAAACAATCACTACAGGGTGTGAAATGCTCGAAACCATACGACATTAGTCTTAGGTAGGATACTTCCTACCTACTATCATATTTTATCAAAACACACTTCCACAAATTGTAACAATAAGATTGGAATGGTTGTTGGTTTGTGATGAGCTTAAGTATTGGCTCATGTATTATGTCACTTAGTTATGTTTTCTCTATCATGTTCTTAGGTTGTCTCAGCAGTTTGGTCATGAACATTGGTTTTAAGTTGTTTTAAGTTAAACTCATGAGCTTGATTTCATAGACCTTAAGCTTATACTTTCATATCCTTGTTATGGGAACAAGACATTCTTTTATGGTTATATGTGTGTGTGTGTGTGTGTGTGT
>MU224211.1:258188-275614 GCA_018584345.1 Thuja plicata
TATATATATATATATATATATATATGTGCTACATGTAATTTGTGCCTATTATCATTTATGATGCAAAAAGATTTAATGGATCAATGATCACCAAATGGTGCTCACACAGGTCATGCCTTTGGGGACCAAGTCCATGCAGTTAAGAAAGGATCGACAGTTGAAGCAATCCAATGGTGAACTAGTCACATCTCATGTGGAGAAAGACAAATGGTTAATATCAATGTGGAACCGATATAGGAGATAGTGGGAGCTATATCTACTCTTTGTGTAGTTGAACAAGTTTGTTGTTCCTCATTTAGTGAATGGTTTTCCTCCTTCTTAGTGTTGTAATAACTCTGATCCACCTATTCTTTTTGTGTTAATCTATTAGTAGTTAATTATTTAGTTAGTAAGTTTCTATTATAAATAAGAAGTTTCACTTCTTCAGAAGCTATCTCAGACAGATTAAGATTTCATGTATTAGCATGTTTAGTTTCAATACAATTTTAGTAAGTTCCAAGTATGCCTTGTAATCAAGTACTTTTGATAAATGAATAAAAGCAATGGATTTTTGAGTTTACAAGTGTGTAACTACATTCTGGATACTCATCTAAGTGGGCCCACTTGGTTAGTAATTCCTTTCAATTCAAGCATTAGTTTCCTTCAGCTTTGTATATAAATTTTAGAGTTTGTTCCTGCAACCACTAGAAGTGATTTCCTATGACTGTTCTTGCAGCCAAAGTAGATAGAGTAGTTCTTGTCTGCATCTCCTGAACTTTCCTACAATAGTTTTAATAGGTTTAACTTCAACATCTGAATTCTATCAAGCATTTGAATTATTTCCATTTCAATCATTACTTTTCAACATTTTTTTTCCTACAGCTATAGAAAAGCATGGCCTTAGTCAGAACTTTGAGCACATACAGTGTAAACCCATTTCAAGTTCATGCACCCTGATTTGAAAAAGTAAATGAGTCTTCTCTACAAGAAAGATAGCTACTGAGTTTGGATGTCCAATCCCCAAGTTGTATTTTATGGCCTAGTTATAAATCTAATAGAGAAGTCAAGAATTTTTGGAACTATTTAAATGGATGGTGTCAAGCTAAGGATCTATTGCATCCATGAGTTAAGTTTTTAGTTTATTTCATGTTTGATTTAGTTTAGTTGAGTCTTAAAAGTTTCATTCACCAAATCTGCATGCATAGAAGAATAATATATGTCTTGGGAAGATTCTTCCTAATGACCCTAACCTTGGGAACCAACTAGGTGATATTTTTTTTCACCAACAAGAAGAGGAAGAAGAGAATCCTTTTGTGGATGCTATTTCCAATTCCCTCTTCATCTTCCTCAGAAGAAGAACCAGTCAATCAAAATCCCTTTGCTAATATATTTTCTAATCTGGATATACCTCCACTAGTGAACCCACTTGTTCCAATCCAAGTTAACAATCTGTTGGCTTTAGTAGTTTATCAACCATGACATCAACTAGTGAATTCAAAAAGGATGGCTCAACCAAATTTTGAATTCCCAATCACTGACCAAAATGACAACAATAATCTCAAAAACATTCCTGCTTAGGTACTCCCTAATTTAAATGTCTTGCTAACTGAGGATCCAGATATATTCTTGCTTGAATTTGACATCCTCTATAGAAGCTATGATTATACCTCTAAGTCCCAAGGGCTTAAGCTATTTCCTACTACTTTGAAGGAATCAACATTGTGATGGTTTGTGATCCTAGGAAGAGATGATGTGAGAACTTGGGATGATATGAAGTACATGTTCCTTCTCAAGTATAAATATTATTGCATAGGGGATAAAGAGATTAAAATATTTAGAATGCAACAAAAATAATATGAGATTTATGAGGAGTACATTTCAAAATTATCTTTTAGTTTGAAGAAGTCCCCACACCATAAGCTCAATGAAGAGTCTCAAAAAAAATAAAATTCTAAGAGGAATCAATGGAGGTTGTACTGAAGCATTGGACCTGATGGGAGGAGGAGACATCACTCAAGCATATTGGGATTTATATAAAGAATATATTCTTGAATTACTCTAGAGAAAATTCCAAGAAGGGAAAGGGTTTATCAAAATGTCATTGGTAAAACAACTGGTAATGGAGTTTCAAGGACATAAATCACTCGCCTACTGTCAAACTTTAAGCAGGATATCATAAATAATATGGCTAAATAGTTGGACACATTGCAATCCAAAAATAAGGATGAGGAGGTAGAGGCAATGCTATTTTAGTTTTGTCCTCACTACAAATGGAAGAAGGATTCTAATTGCAAGATGATGGCTAACGTGGAGGCTAAGTAAGTTCCTACTAAATTCAAACTAGTAGAAGGAGATGATGACCAAATCTTTGGTACTTCTCAAAGGAAGCCATGGGATCCAAGACAAGGTATGCCACAAGACCCCTTAATTTTTAGTGGTCCTAATTCAAATTCTTATAATAGTTAGTGACAACCCCAATATACTCCTAATCTTGGGGGTTATCAACCTCAACCTTGGAACAATCTCCAAAGTTCCTAGCCTAATTATCATAACTTTGCATCTCAATGGAAACCTCCTCAAGGTAATTAGGAAAAACCTCAAGAAATCTAGCCACAACCTCAAGGATCATGGAAACCACCTCAAGGTAACTAGAAGTGAACCCCACAATGGAGAGGAGGCTAGTAATGGCCATATCATCCAACTGGTTATTTTCAGCCACCTCAACAACCTCAATAGCTTGCATTAATGCCACATCTTATAGCCACTAACAATCCTCCTATGCCTACACATATACCTTCTCAGCCTATTCCAAATCTAAACAACAAGCCACAAAAACAACAACAACCTATTTATTCTGCAGACCCAAGTCAATACCCTGTAAATAAGTACCCTGCATATGCTATGAATATAATTGATATTCACTTAAGGTTTGAAACAAATTTTCAACCTCCAGCTCCACCAATCATAACTAAAATGTCTATTGATGACTTAGTGCCAACAAAGGTTCCTAACCATGTTTAGTCAAGTTTGAAAAAGGAATCTATAATTCCAAAGCATCCTAATACAATTCCTCCATTCTCACAAAGGGTAGAACTTGAGGAAACCAAACCAATAAAGGATGCCACTTTTAATATTGTAGATCAGTTGAAGCATATTTGTGTTAAAATACCTCTCTTTCAATCTATAAATGATGTTCCTATTTATGGAAAATCTATTAAAGATGCATATTTAAAGAAACTAGGAAGAAAGAATAAAGACCCTCAAACAATGCATGTCCTTGGTTAGTTAGAAAATATTATTCTTGGGAAATTGATAGTGACTAAATATTATGATCCTGGTAGTCCTATAGTTGGAGTCATTATTAATGGTTTCCAAGTAAAAAATTCTTTGATACACCTAGGGAAAGCCATCAATTTCATGAAAAAAGATACCATGAAACATCTTCAAATCACCAGTCTAAGGTCTATACCCATTATCGTGCAACTAGCTAATAGCTCCACTGTCAAACTTGATGGAATGTTCAAAGACCTAGTTGTCACCTTAGACTCTTGGGAGTATCCAACTGACTTCACGATACTTTATCCTAAAGCCACGTTGGGTGGATGTCCTATTATTATAGGAAGGCCTTGGTTAGCTATGGTTGATACATACATAAGATGTTGGCCAAGAGATATGACTATCTCAAATGGTCTAACTACAAAGAATATTTTCCTCTATCCGCATACAAAACCCCAACCAAAGATAGTAAAACTAGTATGGTCTAGCCCAGGGGAAGAAATAGAGGAGTTTAACTTAGTTGTCATGTTTTTGAAATAAGAAATCAGAGTTAGATAAACCTGAGTTGAGTATTCAGATAACCCATGGAACAAGTTGAAGCCCAACTTTGCATCTGTTTGTGGCTTGACCCTTATTCAATCTATGCATACACTATGAAATTTGAAGGTTAACTATACCTTGCTATTATCCTTCCAACTCTCCCCCTGTTAGTTGTACGTACCTATGTGTTTTAAAAAAAAAAATTGTGTGTGTGTTTTGCCCTAGTTTTGAGCATGACATTAACTTAGTTGTACAAATTATGATGTTGGGTAGAGACCTTTTCCTGAAACTTCAAGAAGAACATGAGGTACTCAACAATATTATGTTAAATCACTACAGAGTGGGTGAACAACCTTTTGGTTTCTCATAAAAATAGGAGTATTCATTGAAGACCTTTCTCCATGTGTCTGGTTCATCAACATTTCGTGCAACCAAGGAAATGTTTCACAAATTACCGTCGCATGAAGTCCAAATGTCATATCTTACTAAAAAATCCATGATAGAGCTGACAAAGAAAGTAGAAGTATCACTAGGATAGTTCCTAAATATCAACAACAAACTCAGTCAAGAGAAAAAATTGTCATTAAAAAAACTCCTTCAAAAAAACAAGAAAGATTTTTCTTGGGATTATAATGACATGGAAGGACTAGATCCTAAGCTATGTACTCATATAATTTATGTCAAAGAATATAGAATGCCAGTCAAAAAATCCTATAGGAGAGTTAATATTTCACTAGGAGAGAAAGTTAAGGGGGAATTGCAAAAATTGTTTGATGTTGGTTTCATATATCCTATATATGATATCCAATGGGTGTCACCACTTGTCATAGTTCCTAAGAAAGGTAAAAATTGGAGGGTATGTGTAGATTATAGATAAATCAACACAACAACAAGGAAATATCATTTTCCCCTTCTATCCATAGATCAAGTTCTAGACTCTCTGGCTGGAAAGCAGTATTTTTCATTTTTGGATGGCTTTAGTGGTTACAACAAGATAAGGATTGCACCTGAAGATCAGGAGAAAACCACCTTTAAATTTCCATGGGGAACTTATGATTATTCTATTCTTCCTTTTGGCTTGTGTAGTGCTCCATCCACCTTTGAAAGAGAACCCATTATCATATTCTCTAATATTTTACATGACTGAATGGAGATATACATGGATGAAGTTACCACCTATGGCACTACATTTGAATTAGCCTTAGGATATTTAGAGAAGTGTTGCAAATATGTGACAATCAAAACCTATCCTTAAACAATGATAAATGTTTCAGGATGATGCAAGGAGTAGTATTAGGTCACTATATTTCTCAATATGGTATTCAAGTATATCCAACTAAAATTGAAGTGATTATTAATCTTCCTACCCCTACAAAACAAAAGGATGTTAGAGGCTTTCTAGGGCATGAAAGATATTATAGGAGGTTTATTATAGATTTTAGTAAAGTGGCAGGACCTCTATACACTTTGCTAACAAAAGATTCAAAGTTTGAATGGACATCAACTTGTGATGAATCCTTCCTACAGCTAAAGTCAGTCCTTACTCTGGCACCAGTTCTCAGAGGACCCAACTTGTCATTTCCTTCCCATGTCCATACAAATGAATCAAACCATTCCATTGGTGTATTCTCAGGCCAAAATGAAGGTACAATAGAACATGCAATCTATTTTATCAGTAAAAATCTTCAAGGAGCATAACTGAACTACACATTCATAGAAAAGGAACTCTAGGAAATCATATATGCACTTAATAAGCTTAGGCACTACATCACAAGGTATTAGATATATGTTCACATAGATCATGTAGCAATTAAATATCTAGTAAACAAGATTTTAATCACAGGTAGGTTAGCAACATGGTTATTATTGATGCAAGAATTTGATACCACCATAATTGATAAACTAGGTAGATCCAATGTAGTGGCAGACTTTCTTTCAAGTCTACAAGTGCAAGAAGATTTTGAGATTATAGATGATATTTTTCCAGATGAACATCTATTCTCTATAGATTTTAATACACCTTGGTATGCAAACATTGCTAACTAATTACTGCTAGCAATATTCCTCCTCAATTTTCACCAAAGGAGAAGAGATTGATGATTGAGAAACGATTTAACTTTTCTTAGATAACTGACTACTTATTTTATACAGGCCCATATTAGGTTATGAGAAGATGTGTCATAGAAGATGAAATTTATGAAATTTTATATGCATGTCATGATGAGCCTTATGGAGGCCACTTTTCATCCAAGAGGATGACAATCAAGATATTAACTACAAGATACTATTGGCCTTCTTTACACAAGGATGTAGCTCAATAAATCAGGAAATGTGATAGATGTTAGATGATGGGGAGGCCTACGAAGTCAGATGAGATGTGAATACACACTCAGGTAGTTGTAACTCCATTTTATAAATGGAAATTGGATGTTTTTGGTCCCATTGATCCACCATCCAAAGATAAGTCATATATTCATGTATGTATTGACTATGCCACAAAATGGATTGAAACTAGACCAATGAAGCATGCAAGGGATAATAAATTTGCAAAATTCTTATATGAGGAAATATTTACCATGTATGGGGCACCTAGAGAAATTGTAACAAATCAATAAACCCAATTTACATCAAACTTGATAACAACACTAGTGGAAGAATACAACATCGGGCATAGGAAATCAACTCCCTATCATTCACAGGACAATGAACAAGAAGAGATAACCAACAGGGAGATTAAATCCATTTTAACAAAAATAGTGGAGGTTCATAGAAAGGATTGGAAAAATAGGCTATTAGAAGCAATTTTGACCTATAGAACTACATGGAAGAACACAACAGGATTTACCCCATTTGAAATGCTTTATGGAAAGGATTTTGTCATGCTTATTGAATTTGAGCATAAGGCTATCATAACTGCATTATATCCTAACATGGATTTGTTTGCAACACAAAAAGATAGATTCATGAAGCTTAATGCCT
Organism: Thuja plicata; assembly: GCA_018584345.1. NCBI lineage: Eukaryota > Viridiplantae > Streptophyta > Pinopsida > Cupressales > Cupressaceae > Thuja > Thuja plicata. The sequence continues at coordinate 264,963 of MU224211.1, forward strand.
TGGATGGAATTAGAGAGTCATCCTTCCATCAAATAGAGTTAGTGCAAAACCAAAGAAAGAAATAACATGATAAGCATATAAAAGACAAAAAAATTTCCCTAGAGATTGGGCCTTTCTATATTATTCCAGATATAAAGATAACTTGGGAAAGTTACAGTATAGATGGTTAGGCCCATATGAAATCATTCAGGTATTCAATAATGGTGCAATGTAGTTGTCAATAATTAATCTTGTAAGGTTCAAATTGCTGGTAAATGGTCATCGACCCAGATTATATCATAAGCCTTCCAGCAATTTGAAATTCAAAAGGATACTAAGGTTCCTACAGTAGAAGTAAGTATACTTCATGCTACCTCATCCCTCTAACTTTATTTTTGTATGCAATCATAGTAAATACCTCCACACCCTGAGGATGTACATGTTCTTCATAATAAAAAAGCCTCTACCATTTCATACCACATGTCTTCCATCTACACTCAAACTCTACTTCAGTTAATATTTCCACCATACTTCAAGCTAGATGACATCAACATGATTATTTCTTGGCATGCACAATACTGATTTGAATTTATTATTTCAATCACATCCACAAACTGGGTACACATTTTTATTTATTTATTAGGCCACAATTTACTTCATATAAATATATTCCATAATGCTTAGTCCAACATGTCCTCTTCAGTTCACATGTGTGGACACATGTCAAAGTTTAAGTAGGGGTGATTAAGGAGCACACCTCCAAAATGAAGGAGACTAAGTTTTTTAGGAGTTAGGATTCCTAAGGATCAAATGATCCATCTATGTAATAATGATTCAATTATAAGACAATTTGACAAGTTGGAAGCTCTTATAAGCCACTTGGTTAAATGTTGGTCAAAAGGATCCAAATTTAGTATAGGACATGTTTGGTTTTCATATTTTTTCATTTGGGTCCATTTGGGGTCCATTAGGAGGTCTTATAATGCATACAAGGCATTAAGAGAAAAAGTTGCTCAAAAGTTGTAAAGTTGCAAAAGTTGCATTTTACAACTTTGAAAGAAAAGTTGCAATTTGCAAAAATTTTGGTTTTTCCCTCCTCCAACGGTTCAAATGTTCAAAAATAAGTTGGAGAAATTTTGGTAATCCTTAATATACCTGATTGAACCAAGTTCAATTGATGATGAAGAATTGTATGAAGATTTTGGTGTTAAAGCAATAAACAAAAAAAATTTAGTATTAGATTGAATAATGATATTTCATGGTGGTTTGGTGGACCTACTGTATTGTTTGATTTGAATTATTTAATAGTGGAGGATTACCTTTCAATAAATTTCATTCAAATGCAGTGATAAGTTTTGAAAAATCCATTTGAAGGGATTGGTGACTAGATAAAGGGTGTCTAGATATGTTAATTTTTTAGTATATCCTTTGTAATTTTTAGGAGTTATCCTCATAAAACACTCTGGTTAGGGTTGCTAGCTGAGTAGGCCTAAAAGGCTTAATTTCACTATTTGGAACCTTGGGTTCATCTTGAACACTTGGAACCTTCTATTTTGAGCAAGGATGATATGTTGGGATAGTAGGAAACCATATCCACTCCCTAATTTGGTGGATTCCTTTATAGAAAACCTAATTGTTAAGTTTGGATAAGGGATTGAACAAGAGGAATTGTTCAATGATTTTGTTTATTCATGGATTAAGAGTAACTTATTGAAGGTGTAGAGTCTTAGGGTTTGATTTCATCCTGATGCAAGAGCATCTTGGGTCCTTGGCAATATTTCTCAACCAAAAATATGTTTGCCTTTGTTCTTTAGTTTGTTTGGAGGCTACTTGGTGAAGTACTATATTGCTGGGGTTTCTTCTCTATTGCTCGGGCATGCTTTTTTTGAGTTGGTATCTATTGCTTGAGTTTCTTTCGCTCAGGCATGCTTGTTTCAAGTTCATTTTCTATCACTCAGGTTTGTGTTCTGTTGCTCAGGTACTCTTGTCCTGAGTCATGTTCTATTGCTTGGGGTGTCCTTTGCCTAAGTCACTCTGTTTCGCGGTCATCCTTTACCCAAGTTTTTTATTTTGGAGTTGGATCTAGTGACTGACTTCTGCATTTAATTTCTGTGTCTTAATTAATGTGGGGTCTCTCATTGGGATCTGTGTGGACCTAAATCTATGTCTCACTTATGGATTTGAGTGCCGACCTCTTTGGTGGACTCTTGTATATATTTTTTTCTATGTTCTTAGTTTTGGGGGCAGTTTTTAGAAGTAGGATTTTGATATAAGATTATAATAGAAGATTAAGATTGAATTATCTAGAAGGAAGGTTTGTGACCTCGCATGTATGAAGATCAATATGTAATTCATTGAATGTATATGGCCCAAACTGGGAAGGCCTTACAACCTGACATGTATTGAGTTTGACCAATTAATGAAAATGACCTCTATTGTTTCTTCTCTCACTGTGTTGTTGTTGTTTTTGCATTGTGTTGCAAGCTAGTTTTATAGTTGGGAGTGCCCTTGGCCCCACTACTATCCCTCCTTACATCAAGTGGTATCAGAGAATTGGTGAGATCTAAGTTCCTTCTTATAAACCCTAACCCTAGTTGGTGATATTGTTGTGGGGTATCAGATTGTGATTTGACCTACAATTGCAAAGGGATTCAAGATGGTTCGTGGGAGAGGAAATGAAGATCCAAGTCTAGCTGATATGATTAGACAGATGGATGCTAGATTAGAAGTTGTTGAGATAGCCCAACATAGAGGAAGACATCTTGAGGATGTTAGTGATGATGAATTGGAAGAGGTACAAGGTGAAGCTACACCTGCACCTATTATGGATCAGGAAGAAGAGAGATTCTTGCAAGCATTGACAAGTTTGAAATCCACACCTCAATTTAATCCTCCTGAGTATATTGGAAAATTGGATTCTGATGAGTTGATAGATTGGATAACTAAGATGGAAAAGTACTTTGAATATGAGAATGTATCAAAGGACAAGAAGGTGAACATTGCAAGCACAAAATTGAAAGGTCATGCATCCTTATGGTGGGAACACCTACAATTGGATCAAAAGAAGAAAGGTAAAGAAAAAATCAAGGTATGGGATAAGATGGTAAACAAATTGAAAGGCAAGTTTCTACCTTGTGATTATTAGATTAACCTGATTAGGCAAATGCAAAGTTTGAAGAAGAAAGACAGATCTGTAAAAGACTACACTAAGGAATTCTACAAATTGGACACCAGATCTGGACATGTTGAAGATGAAGTGGAAAGAGTGGAAAGATACCTAAATGGATTGAGAAGTTCCATACAAGATGAGATCATCTTGGTCAAGATGGAAAGCATTGAGGAAGCATATCAATTTTCCCTAAAAGCTAAGAAGAAGTTGAACAAAAGATATGAACAAAGACAAAGAGGAAGGGGTGGTAGATTCCCTAGAGGAAGAGGTAGATCTCATGGTGAGAACAGTAGATCTAAACAAAACAAGTTGAATTCAGACACATCTCAAGACAAGGGAAAGACTGAATGGAAATTTGGAAGTTCATATAGAGGAAGATGCAATTACTCCCGAGGTGGTTATAGTAGAAGAGGGTTCCAAGTAACTTGTTACAATTGTGGTGAGGAAGGACATAAATCCTTTGAGTGTACACATGCAAGCAAGAAGATTGGTAGTAGCAGAAATACTTTGGTGCAAGAGGAATCACCAAATGAAGCTGAGAAGGAAGGAAATCTCATGATCCAGAGAATACTATGGAGTGAGAAAGGTAAGAAAGATCCTATCAGAAAAATTTTGTTCAAGAACAGATGTAGAGTTGAAGACAAATTTGTGAAGGTGATTATTGATAGTGGAAGCTTGGAGAATCTGGCATCTAAGGAAATGGTCACAAAGTTGCAGTTGGAAAGGATGAAGCATCCAAAGCCCTATCAAATCTCATGGATCAAGGATGAGAATACATTAATGGTGAGTGAACAATGTTTTATGAGTCTGAAAATTGGAAAGTATTATGATAAGGTGTTGTGTGATGTCATGCCAATCGATTGTTGTCACATCTTGTTGGGTAGACCTTGGCAATATGATAGAAATGCTATACATGATGGAAGATTGAATAGATATTCTATTTGGGTTGATGGTAAGAAGCAAATTTTGTTACCTTTGGTTGAAGAATCTGTTGGTGAGATATGTACATTTGTGGAAGTTTTTTTGATGGAAGGTAGACAATTTGTTAAGGGTTTGAAAAGAAATGATATCTGTCATGCTTTGATCCTTAACAAACTGAGTAAGAATACAAAAGATGACATTCCTGAAGAAGTTAAGAAGTTACTCATTGAGTACAAGGAGATCATTTCAGATAATGTACCTAATGGTTTTCTACCAATGAGAGATATCAGTCATTGTATGGATCTGATTCCTGGAGCTAGTTTTCTGAACAAAGCACCACATAGGTTAACACTGACCGAGAATGAAGAGCTTAACCAACAAGTTCATGAATTGTTGAACAAAGGTTTGATCCAAGAAAGATTGAGTCCATGTGCAGTAGCATCTGTGTTCACACCTTAGAAGAATGGAGAATGGAGAATGGAGAATGTGTAGTGATTCAAGAGTAATCAATAAGATCACAGTGAAGTATAGGTTTCCTATACCGAGAATGGATGACAAAATGGATTGTTTGAGTGGAGCAAGATATTTTACCAAAATTGATTTGAAGAGTGGATATCATAAGATCAGAATCAAAAAAGGTGATGAATGGAAGACTGCTTTCAAGACAAAGGAAGGTTTGTATGAGTGGTTGGTTATGCCTTTTGGTTTAACTAATGCACCAAGTACTTTTATGAGGTTAATGAATGAAGTTTTGAAGAAATTATTGAATAAATGTGTGATTATATACTTAGATGATATTTAGATATTCAGTAAGACTAGAGAAGAGAATTTGATGCATATAAGACAAGTGTTGTAGAGATTAAAAGAGGAAAAGTTGCTGATAAATCTGAAAAAGTGTTCCTTCATGAAAGAAGAACTTGTGTATTTGGGTTTTGTAATTTCAGCTGATGGTTTGAAGATGGATCCTGCGAAGGTTGAAGCTATACTTAGTTAACCTACACCTAAGAATGTCACTGAGGTAAGATCATTTCATGGATTGGCAAGTTTTTATGAGAATTTTATCAGAAATTTCAGTTCTATTTGTAATGCTATGACTAAGACAATGAGAGGAGACAAAAGAGAATTCAAATGGACACATGGAGCTGATAAGAGTTTTGAGACTTTGAAGTTGAAGTTTGTTGAATTATCTATGTTAGCATTACCTAATTTCAATAAGGTATTTCAAGTTGAATGTGATGCAAGTGGATGTGCAATTGGAGCTGTGTTGACTCAAGAAGGTAAACCTATTTCTTTATTTAGTGGAAAGTTGAATGATGCTAATATGAAATATTCTTTCTATGATCAAGAATTATATGCTATTGTTCAAGCTATGAAGAAATGGAGACATTATTTGATGCTAAATGAATTTGTGTTGTATACTAATCATAAGACTTTGCAGTATTTGGGTAGTCAGAATAAGTTGAATCAAAGGCATATGAAATGGGTAGAGTATTTACAGAGTTTCACATTTTTGATTAAACATAAGAGTGGAGTTTCTATTTTATTTTCTGATGCATTGAGTACAAGAATCTTTGTTGACTGAAATGAGAATTGAAGTTCTTGGTTTTGATTACATGAAGCATTTGTATGAAAATGATCCTAATTTTTCTGAGTAGTGGAGAGCATGCATAGCACCTAATTAAAATCAATCAAGTAAGTATGAAGACTATTTCATTTAGGAAGATATGTTGTTCAAAGGTATTCTTTTGTGCATACCAAGAGGTTCAATGAGAACTAATTTATTAAGGAGAAACATAGTAGTGATTTGGCTGGACATTTTGGCATTGATAAAACATTGAGTTTGCTTAAGGAAAGGTATTTTTGGCCTCAGTTGTATAAAGGTGTTCAAAAATTTGTGAAAAGATGTGGATTTTGTCAATTTGCAAAAGGAGCAAGTCAGAATACTGGTTTGTATACACCGATTACTATTCATGAGAAACCTTGGAGTGATATCAGCAAGGATTTTGTTCTTGGCTTACCGAGGACAACAAGGGGTAATGATTCCATATTTGTTCTTGTGGATAGATTTTTGAAGATGACAGATTTCATACCATGTAGGAAAACATTAGATGCAGTACACATAGAAGATCTTTTCTTTAAGGAGATTTTCAGATTACATGGATTATCGAGGAGTATCATCTCTAACCAAGACAATAAGTTTATAAGCTATTTTTGGAAAATACTTTGGAATAAGTTGGATACTAAGTTGAAGTATAGTTCTACATTTCATCAACATACTGGGACAAATAAAGGTTGTAAACCAAAGTTTGGGTAACTTGTTGAGATACCTAGTTGGAGACACACCAAGTAATTGGGATTTGATGTTGGCACAAGTAGAGTTTACATACAATAGTTTAGTAAATAGGAGTACTGGAAAGACACCTTTTTAGTTGTTCATGGCACACAACCAAGAGCTATATTAGACTTGAGAGATATTGTTGGAGAAGAGAAAAGAAGTGTTGAAGAAGAGGAATTTGTTGAGTTTATGAAGACCTTGCATGAGGATGTAAAATAGAAGTTGGAGAAAAGCAATCAGAAATACAAGGATAGTGCAGACAGATCAAGAAGACATAAAACATTTGAAGTTGGTGATGCAATAATGGTTCATTTGAAGAAAGGTAGATTTTCTATTGGAACATATGGAAAATTGAAGATGAAGAAATTTGGTCTTTTCAAAATACTGAGAAGATTTGATAGTGGAAATTCTTATGAAGTGGAATTACCTGATGACATGGATATATCACCTATATTCAATAGTTTAGACTTATATGAGTATCATGAACCTAATGAAGAAGTAACAGTACTAAGTGATTATCCTAAGAAGCAGATAGAAGAAGTTGAGAAGATTTTGAAACAAAGAGCTAGCAGAAGCACAAGAGGGAAGGAATACATGGAGTATCTGTTAAAATGGAAGAACAAACTGATTGAGGACTCATCTTGGATTTATCAATCTAATTTGGATTCATTTTAGGATGGAACTAATACATGATTAGGGGAATCATTTCTTGTAACCCTAGGTGTCTAATGCAGGAGCATCTTGGGTCCTTGGCAATCTGACTCAACCAAAAATATGTTTTCCTTTTTTCTTTAGTTTGTTTGGAGGCTTCTCAGTGAAGTACTCTTTCGCTCGGGTTTGTTCTCCATTGCTCGGGCATGCTTGTTCTGAGTTGGTCTCTATTTCTCAGGTTTCTATCACTCGGGCATGCTTGTTCTGAGTTCATTTTCTGTCACTCGGGTTTGTCTTCTGTTTCTCGAGTATGGTTGGCCCAATTCATGTTCTATTTCTTGGGGTGTTCTTTGCTAGAGTCACTCTATTGCTTGGTCATCCTTTGCCCGAGTTGTTTATTTTGGAGTTGGCTCTAGTGGCTGACTTCTGCATTTAATTTATGTGGCTTAATTAATGTGGGGTCTCTCATTGGGATATGTGTGGACCTAAATCTAGGTCTCACTTATGGATTTGAGTGCCAACCTCTTTGGTGGGCTCTTGTATATATTTGTTTCTATGTTCTTAGTTTTGGGTGCAGTTTTTATAAGTAGGATTTTGATATCAGATTGTAATAGAAGATTAAGATTGAATTATCTAGAAGGTAGGTCTATGACCTTGCATGTATGAAAATAAATCTTTAATTCATTGAATGTATATGGCCCAAATTGGGAAGGCCTTACAACCCAACATGTATTGAGTTTGATCAATTAATGAAAAAGACCTATGTTGTTTCTTCTCTCACTGTGTTGTTGTTGTTCCTGCATTGTGTTGTAAGCTGGTTTGGTAGTTGGGAGTGCCCTTGGCCCCACTACTATCCCTCCTTGTGTCACATCCTCTAGAGGATTGAAGAACCTATCATTTATAGGTTAAACCTTTCATATAGTTGGGCTCTGCATTAAGTGGTATCAGAGAAAAGGAAAGGAACCCTTGGGAATAAGAAGTTGTAGAAGACATGGAAGAAGGAGAAGGAGAAGAAATTCTACAAAGGATGACAAATGTGGAACTTACAAAGATTGTAAGAGAGCAGGTGACAAAGAATAGAAAGTTGAGATAATAGATGGATGAAATGAGGGGCCAAATGAGAGGAAGGGGTGGTGAAGACTCTGGAGAAGCTAAAGAATGGAATGATGAGGAGATCCTGAGGTGGGAAGAAGATGAAGTTCCTATAGATTAGAGACCCTTCCTCAATTCCCTAAAGTTCATGGAGAGAGGGACTATGGATGGGTAGTTAAAACTGCCAATATTCAGTGGGAGAATGGAACCATACTTGGTCATGGATTGGATTGACTCTGTAACGCCCCGCCAAGGAACCCAAGAGAAATTAACCTAGAACATGTGACTATGTGTGCTGAATAATTTTTTTTTTAAATTTAACATAAAGAAACATACATTCATGCGGAAGCGATTACCATTTATACACATGTCTTACACTCATATAGATTACACAACTCAAGGGTCCCATGACATTGAATTGCTTAAAGAAAAACACAACTAATCAATATAACAAAAGATTCCATCTGATTAATCATATCAAGTACAACTTACATAACCATAATTACAAACCTCATGGATAACCATGAAACCACCATGAACTCACATCCACTGCACATGTCGTAGGGTATGTGGTAATCACTCTAAACTACTTACTATTACAATTTCCAGATTAGGTATCACATGCGATACACTAATACAAGATTAAAATAATGAAATTACATAATAAATGATGAAGGAACATAAAGAGCTCATCTACAAAGAAACCATCAAGCACCTGGTACAAGGACGTTGAATCTCAATGGATAAAGAATCACTACCACCCATCCATGTGGAACCACAAAGGTCCACCCCACCATGCTGAGGAGATAACAACAGATCCCAATCGGATATCCAAAACCAACAAGGTATAACCACTAAGCAAGGGATCCTGATAGCTCTCTAATCCGGTGTACTAATCATCACAAAAATGTAAGACTCACTAAGCCAGAGGCAACTGACAACGTAGGAAATCTAGCATGTGTAAAGGAAGGTGTCATCATGTATGTCTACCCTTAAGTTCAGCCCTGATAATCACAATGGATTTCAGCACCTAAGTGACCATACACGGAGCCAATGTCCTCTCATACTGACAAGGCCCACTAACTATGTCAGGTACCTCGTAGGGTAACTAACATCTTCTCAACACCATCTTAGCCTATACTATCACTCAAGCATGGGTGAGGACACATCTTATTAATCCATTTTAATATCCCCAAATATGTCTTTAGTTATCACTTATTAAGAAACTCCAAAATAAGCAATCTAGTAGTCACTTACGGACATAGAACTTATTGCAAGCCACCTCCTACTACGCATCTAGGTAACCTACCCTAGGCTTAAAGATCCTAACAGATCTAGCATAGGTCACAACCCTAGTGTACCCCAAATCAGTATCCCATACAACAGGAACGGTCACATAGGTACACTAGAAAATAACATAATCGAAAGGGTCATCATGGTCAGTTTAGGGTAATATCTGACAACACACACACCATGAAGTAACAGAAAATATAAACACTTCCCCCCAGCCTCTGTATACATCCTAGGTTGTCTAATGTCCCAAATAACCACATATACAAGCACAAGAGATCCATAAGATGCATAGAAATGAAAACGTCCTAAAGGACTAAAAAATGAACATAAGTGGGTATACATTTGAAGTTGAAACAACTAGGCATATTACTTACTCCAGAATCAATTAAAACTCACCATTCATTAAATTCAATTAAACAACATCCCTCTTTCTATTCCAAATATGCACATTATAAATCAACTATAATATAAAATAATCCTATTGTGAATTAATTATATTGTGCATTGATTAAAATCATAACTAAGTATAATGTAGATTAATTAGTAATTAATTTAACTACAATTCTACATTAAAAATTAACCAAATATAACTCATCTAACAGTTCATATTTAAATGAAATTCCATCACCTTCCATAATGAGAATTAAAACATATTGATAAACCTTTATTCATAATTAAATATCAATAATTCATTTATTTTATTTTTTTTGATCGGTAAAAGGCCGAAGCCAGAATTTTATTAATATTAAAAATAATTTTTACAGTATAACCCCACTCGTTGCGGGCGCTGGTAGGAAAGAGTGGGGTTGAGAAAACCTCCAGCCTTGCCCGGGACAAAAGTCCTATACCTGATATAGAAATATACGTGGGCATTCCCACGACTCAAGCTTTGTCGAGATTTCATAAATACATAGGTCTGTGGGCATACCCACTACCGAAAAAATTTACAATTTACAAATTTTAATGACCATGATAGTTACAATTTTGATCACATTTTGAGATATCATTCTGTGGTCCTATAACTTCAGAGGGAGCTTATACTTGGTGCCGAGTTGAGTCCTTCCTTCTAAAATGCATAACAGTTTCCTCGACAACCAATGGTCAACTTATCAACTTTAAGAATAAATTTACCTTAGGCAGTGAGACCTTGTTCCAAGAGTACCTCATTAGAAATCATGGTTAGCGATTTAGAGCATAAATAATCATCCTAAA
>MU224211.1:283914-298700 GCA_018584345.1 Thuja plicata
TTAAAAAGGTATGAGGGAGGGTTGGGGGGGGGGGGGAACCCACGTGGGTTCCCCAAACCCCTATGCGCGCCACTGCCCCAAGGCAGTCGGCTGCTTATTGCAACGCGGTACTGCCTACGCAGACCGCGGGTGGGGGTTGGTGGGTGGAGCCCACTGCCCCCCCAAAGTTTATTAAATTTTTTTTTTAAAACTTTCACATATAAAATATGCGCTCAATCATTTTATTCTATTTTTTTTTTCAAACATATATTTTTAAAACTTTCCTTAACAAAGGACTATTTTTTAAAAAATAGATAATTTAATCCTCTTTTAAATAAGAAATTTATGAAAACAGAAATTATAAAGGTGAGTAGTTTTTTTTTTAATTTTTCCTTTTCTGGTAATTTTCTTTTACCAGTCTGTACAATTACAGAGAGTGGGTATTTTCCAATAGATTTAATTTTTGACAATGAAACACTTAGGAGTAAATTTAATTTATTCCCTCTATAGTTAAGACTATAGACAAGATTAATTTTTCATTTTCTAGGAGTTTAATAAGAGATATAAATATGAAATTTTGACAGCATGCCTGTACCATAACAAAGAATCCATAATCACAAAAATAATAGATCCAAGCTCCTCCTAAACCCCGAAAATAATAAAGCATCAAATAATCTTAAATTTAATTTTTCCTATAGTATCAACTATAAAGAGAGTTTAATTTTTTTTCGTTTTCTAAGAGATCTAGAGGGAATTTCTTCACAAAATTTCAATAGCATAACCCTACGATGCTAAGATTATAGAGAATGGAAGAAATATAGATCTAGGGTTTCCAGAAACACCCGAAAACATAGAAACATCCATAAGCCATTAAAAGGCCAAATTAAGGAATATGCATTAAAAACAACACAGAAAACCTCAGATCTACGAAATTGAATCCATACATGGCAAATGAATTTTACCTTGATTACAATGCAAGAAAGGAAAGAATGTAGCTTGGAGGATGAAAGTAGATCTGAAACCCTCAAGCCCAATTCAACCACAGATCTGGCAATAATGTATATCTAAACACACACACACAAGCAATAGAAAATTTTGAAAACTTCAAAGCAACCAAGATCCACAACAATCCACAATTCTTCAAAAACCCCAAAATCACCAAGAGCTCTCCAATTCTCAAAAACCTGTTATCAGAGAATGAATGACCAATTCCCCCTAAAGAGATTCAAATTCCCCAAAACATGCAAAGGTGAATGACAACTCCCAAGTCAATCCCTAACTTAACTCAACTTCAAAATTGAAAGAAAATCCAAATTAATTAAATAAAATATGTTTTATTGCCACAACTCAAATTAGACTCCTAATTACAAGTTAAGATATTTTAAATTTGAAATACTTTTTCAACACAATTATGCACATGTAATTAATAAAATATTTAATTAAATAGATTAAATATTTATGTCACGATAATGCATGCAACCAAATATTTAATTATTTAATTAATCATATAAGCACATACAATATAGTTTTCAATTAAATATTTAATTAAATCATAATATCCAAATATTTCCATTTAATTAATTATTTAAAATAAACTTAGGATATAATTAAATCATTAATTCAACTATAATCCATTAATTCACTAAACATGGAAAATCACTCAATAATCCAAAAATACCTGAAAACATAATCAAGCAACACACACACAAACTCAAGAGAGAGGGGGTATTCGAATTCTGTCAACCTAGACAAATCCGGATAAGGTAGTCATATTGAAACTCATCCTACATTAGGATGATTAGGCTTAGGTTAGGGTTTTGGATCTGTATGTTACCTCCCCTCTTTACCATTGAGTTGAATATTTGTGGGCACGCTCACTCCTACCAATTCAGGGAAGATGATGCCTTGTACCTGCAATCCTGTCATCAAAGAACACGCATGTACATACATAATATAATATCACAAACAATGATAGGGATCGGTCGAACGTGTGGATCTCGCCGAAGCAAGAAACTACGTCTTCGTCCTCTACCACAACAACACATCAACAAGTACATTCACATAGAAGACAATGATACACATGCGAGTATGGGGTAAGTATATCAAAATCTGAAATTAACATATAATAATCAACATGATAACATCATCACATCTGTCTATGCATAAGGTAAAATCATGACATAAAAAAAACAAGTATCATCATCAAATAAAATAATATTAGCTCACATGAAATGTGGCCTAAAATAATTTGGCCAAACAACTGAAACCAATGCCTAAAGAGTACAACATCCTAAACTAAAAGAAAAACATGAGTGGGTATTACACACTCCCTCACAAGATTCTTTTAATATGAAGACATTCCTGAACACTAGAAGGTGAAGATAGAAAAGTCAAAATTGAAAAGATCTACTTTGACATTGTGGAACTTTATACAAGAAGAAAGAGAGAAGGAAGGAAAAAGTAGAGTGTCTACCTAGGAGAGAATGACGAGTTTGGTGAAAGGAGCATATGTACCAGAAGATTATGAGGTACACCTCCATAGGAGAAGAAGAAAAATTAGGCAGAAGGGTATGGACATAAACACATACACTGAAGAGTTCATGAAATTGTGCATGAAGTCCAAAACAAAGGAGACAAAAGGAGAGAAGTTGGCTAGATACATGAATGGGGTAAAGTTTTATATTCAAGAAGAGTTGAATCTACACACCCCTGGGACAGTATAAAAGTGTTACCAATTGGCATCCAAGGTGGAAGAGAATTTCAAGATGAGAAGGAAAGATCAGAATGGAAGAGGAAGAGGTAGACAAAAAAGGGGAAGGAGTCCTTTTAGAGGAAGAGGGAATGGTTTTGGTTCACAAGGTGACTCTAATAAAGAACATCATAGAGGTGAAGGTAAAAAAAATGGTTACAACAATAGGGGTAACTTCAGAGGAAGGATGCATAACTTCATAGGAAGATCAAAAGGAAGATTGACCTATCAGATGCTATAGCTATAATCAGGAAGGGCACATGGCTAATAGATGTCTAGGGAAAGCAAGTACAAGTTCCATGGGAGAAAGGAGGAAAAATATGGTCTAAGAATCAGATTGTCAAAGCACTACCTCATACCAAAGTGTGAATGATCCAGATGTATATGGTCACCCTAAAAGAGGAGAGGCCTTGATGATTAGAAGAGAAGTCACTACCATGAAGACTCTTACCAAGGAACCCCCACAAAGGAAGTCACTCTTCAATAAAAATTATAAATCGGGAGGTAAGGTGTGTAAATATTTGATTGACTCTCTTTCTACTAAATTTTTTGTCTTTAGAGATGATAGAGAAGCTTAAGATCAAAATAATGTCTCACCCTTCTCCATACATGGTTTCTTGGCTCACCCAAGGTTAGCAAGCAATTATAGAAGAGAAGGCTTGGGTAGAGTTTCAAATAGGGTCCTACAAGGACATATTGTTGTTTTATGTTTCCAAGATGGATGCTTTCCATCTCATACTTGGGAGACCATGGAAATATGATCTCAGAGCACACCATGATGGATTTAGAAACACCTACTCTCTCAACAAAGATGGGAAAGGTATAGAACCATTTCCTTTGATGGAGTATGAAGAAGAGCCTAAAGGAAAGGAGGCTAAGGTGTTGGTGATGGAAGGAAAAAAATCATGAAGGAAGTTGTTGGAGAGGAAGTCTACTATGCATGCATCCCTATTCCAAGAACCTTAGGAGTGGCTAGAGAAGGAGATAACACAACAAAGAAGGAAAGGCTAATAGATCATGTAGTCCAATAGTTAATGGATCAGTATGAGGGCATCATTTCAGATGGGATATGAAGCTATCTACCTCCTGTCAGAGATATAATTCATTGTATAGACTTCATCCCTGGGTCTACTCTACCAAACAAGGCAACATACAAGCTCACACCCCAACATAATGCAGAGATGGCCAGGTAGATTGAATAACTATTGGAATCGGGATTTATTGGTAAGATTTTGAGCCCTTGTGTAGTTCCTATAGTCTTGGCACATAAAAAGGAGGTGACTTAGAGGGTCTTATGGACTCAAGAGAAATCAACAAAATAACCAAAAGGTATCATTTTCCCATTCCTAGAATTGAGAATTTACTTGACTGTTTGGGGGCTGCTAAGTATTTTTGAAAATTGATTTAAAAAATGGATATCACCATATTATGATAATTCCATGGGATGAATGGAAGACAACCTTTAAAAAAATTGGGGGTTATATGAGTGGAAAGTCACTCCTTTTGGCTTGTCCAATGCCCCTAGTACTTTTATGAGACTTATGAATGAAGTCTTAAGGGAGTTTATAGGAAAGTTTGTAATTTTTTATCTAGATGACATACTAATCTTTAGTAGATAAAAGGGATATCACCTAAAGCACTTAGACATGGTCCTAAGGAGACAAAATGAAGATAAACTAATGATCTATTGGGAGAAATTTTTGTTTATGCAAGAAGAGATCATATATTTGGGCTTTGTCATTTCTCATCATGAGTTGAAAATGGATCAAGAAAAGGTGAGTGTTATACTTTCTCGGCCTACCCCTAGAAAATGAATGATGTAATAAGTATTCATGGATTGGAAACTTTTAATAGAAAATTTATTAAAGGATTCAGTCATGTTTGTGCTCCTATGCTTGAAACAATAAAGGGGGATCAGAAGTATAAGTTTGTTTGGAATAAGGAGGCTAATGAATATTTTGAAACTCTTAAGAGGAAGGTTGGTCAACAAACAATACTTGGCCTACCATATTTTAAAAAGATATTTTAGGTAGAGTGTGATGCTAGACACATGGCCATTGGTGCAGTGCTCAGTCAAGAAGGTAAGCCTATTGCATTTTTAGTGAAAATTTGAATGAGACAAAGAGGAATTATTCCTCATATGACTTGGAGATGTATGCCCTAGTTAAATCACTAAGGAAATGGAGGAATTATTTTTTTCCAAGAGAATTTATTTTCCTTAATAGTAACCAGGCTCTTAGTTTCATTAATAGTCAACAAAAGCTAAACCATAGGCACATGAAGTGGGTAGAAATCCTATAAGCATTCACTTTCTCTCTCAAACACAAAAATGGGGTAAAGAATAAGGTAGATGATTCTTTGAGTAGAAGGGTGTTGAGAATGAATCAAATTAAATTGGAGAGTGTGGACATTGACTCTTTGAAGAACATTTATGAGCCTGATGAAGACTTTGGAGAGATATATGAGGTATGTACATCTTTTGGTGAAAGATACCATATAGAGTTTTCTAAATTTTTGATACAAGATGGATTTATTTTCAAGGGGGGAAATCATGCATCCACAAATGCTCCATGAGAATAAATATAATTAGGGAGAATAATTGTGGAGCTACGGTAGGACACTTTGGTCTGGACAAAACACTTGAGTTGGTAAAGATGAACTAATTTTGGCCAAAGACCTAGTCAGAAATCAGAAAGTTTATAGAGTCTTGTGTAATATGCGAAAAAAAAAGGGAAGTCTACTAATGTAGGTTCTTATCAACCTCTTCCCATCCCATCAAGACCATGGGAAAGTATAAGTATGGATTTTTTTTAGGTTTTCCTAGAACAAGGAAATGCTATGACAATGTGTTTGTAGTTGTTGATAGATTCAGAAAGATGGCTCATTTATTTCCAGGCAAAACTTATTTTCATGCTTCCTATGTTGCAAATGTATTCTTTAAATAAATTGTTAGGATACATGGTTTGCCTTTGATTATTGTATCAAACAAGGATGTAAAATTCATTGGACACTTTTGGAGAACCCTCTGGCGAAAGCTTGGAAAAAAATTGGCTTTCTCATCAGCTTACCATCCTCAGAAAGATGGTCAAACTGAGGTAGTAAATTGATCTATGGGTAATTTGTTAAGGTGTCTCACTAGGAAACATGGTGAGAAATAGGATGTGGTGTTTCCCCAAGAATAATTCTCCTATAATGATATAGTGAATAGAAGCTCTGCTAGATCACCCTTTCAAATTGTCTATGGTCATCATCCAAGGGGTGTATTGGAGTTAAGAGATTTGCATCAAGGAGAGCATATTAGTGCAGACAGAGAAGCCTTTGCCACAACTATCAAAGAGGTACATGACCTATTGAATTCACAACTTCAACAATTTGGAGAGAAGTATAAATATTATGTTGACAAAAAGAAGAGAGATGTTCAGTTTAGTGTTGGGGACTTAGTATGGGTTCATCTAAAGAAGGAGAGACTACCAAAGTGAAGGTACACAAATTTCATGCAAAGGAATATTGGCCCTTGTCTGATTCTCAAGAAGTGTGGGCAAATGGTATATGAAATCCAACTTCCTCCTGACCTTGGTTTGTCTCCCATTTTAAAAGTTTGTGATTTCCCCATATAAGTATAATGTGGATGCAGATGATGGTTCCCAAATTCAAGAAGCCATTGCAGAAGGGGACATTCTAAAACATGATCAACCTATACTAAAAAAAAATTTGGATTCAAGATTTTAAAACAAGATAAGGAACAAATAATACCATGAATATCTAGTGTCCTGGAAGAGAAAGCTAGATTATGAGGCTATTTGGATGTCTGAAGATCAGACCAAAGGATATGGATCAAATATTCAAACTCTCATCTCAAGTGGATTTGAGATTTCTTCTTCTGGACAGTATGGTGCAAGAGAACCCCTGAAAAATGGAGACTAAATTTTTTAGGATTTAGGAGTTGTAAGGATCAAATGATCCATCTATGTAATAATGATCCAATTGTAAGACCATTTTACAAGTTAGCAACTCTTATAAGCCACTCGGTCAAATGTTGGTCAAAAAGATCCAAATTTAGTGTAGGAAATTTTTTTGATTTGGATCCATTTGGGGTCCATTATAAGGTCTTGGAATGCATCAAAAGTCTTTACGATAAAAAGTTGCTCAAAATTTGCATTTTGCAACTTTGCAAGAAAAGTTGTAATTTGCAACATTTTTTAATTTTCCATTCTCCAACTATTCAAATTTTTAAAAATCAGTTGGAGATATTGTGGGAAGCCTTAATATACCTGATTGAGCCATGTTCAATTGATGATGACGAATTGTATGAAGATTTTGGTCTTAAAATAATAAAAGACAAAATTCTGGTTTTAGATTGAAACGATATTTCATGGTGGTTTTTGGGAACTATTGTATTGTTTGATTTGAATTATTTCATAGTAGAGGATTCCATTTTAATACCTTTCATCAAAGCCAAATGAGAAGTTCTGAACAATCCATTTGAAGGGATTGGTGACTATTTCTCTGTTTAACATTCGTAAGACAGGATAAGGGACCCAAACTAAAATGGCCCTAACTTGAGTTGTCACCAATGGATTACTAAGGACATTTGGGAAATAAAAGTTATGGGTATTTATTGTAGGATTCCAAAGGGAGGAGGCTGGAATTCATTGGCATCTATTTTTAACACCAAGCCCTAGACCAAGCATGTTGATGTACTTGGTGGTAGTTTTTGAGAGTTGAGTGTGCAGAGAAACCTTGGGAGTGTATGTGTTGAATTCAAAGGTGGATTGGGAGTATTTATACATGTAAGGAAATTTTCCATGAATTGTATTAGTTATGTGTGTCTACTGGTGAAGATTTCCTTTGTAAAGGATGACTAATTAGGGCTATTGGGTCTCTCTAGTCTAATAGAGTTTTGGCATTGAATTTGAAGATTTGAACCCAAGTATTTGGGATTTGAAGTATCTAAATAAAGGGTGTCTAGATATGTGACTTATTTAGTATATCCTTTGGGATTTTTAGGAGATATCCTTAGAAAACACTCTGGTTAGGGCTACTAGCTGAGTAGGCCTAAAAGGCTTAATTTCATGGTTTAGAACCTTGGGGTCTTCTTGAACACTTGGAATCTTCTAGTATGAGTAAGGAGGATATGTTGGGATAGTAGGAAACCAAATCCACTCCCTAACTTGGTGGTTTCCTTTATAGCACACCTAATTGGCAAGTTTGAATAAGGGATTGAATAGCCCTTAGTATAGGATTGAACAAGAGGGATTGTATAATGATTTTTTTTGTTCATGGATTAAGAGTAAATTATTGATGGTGTGGAGTCTTACAGTTTGAGGTCATCCTCTAGAGGATTGAGGAACCGATCATTTATAGGTTAAACCTTTCATAGAGTTAGGCTCTAAATTAAGGGGGTAGGGAAATGTCTTAGCCATGTCTAGCCACATCATATCCATGTCATTTTTTCCTTAAAAAATAACATCAAATCATGAGTTAAGTCATAATTAATCTTGCAACTTTTAAAATTTTGAACAATTTTGATGTGACATTTGAAGCATTTCAAATCTTTTTCATATATTTTTGCATGTACCTTCTAATTAATTCCTCCTACCACAAAAATTACTATCTTTATGACCATTCTTTCCCATAATTTCATAAGCTACAAAACTGAAATTTAGAAATAATGGAAGATTTTATAAGTCACAGGAGTTCATGGTATTGAAGAAATTGGTTACAGGGAGGAGTTGAAGTTGTTAGAGCTACATTTTAACAATTACAGAGGTTTTGAGTTGCCAGATAGTCAATTTTTTAGTTCTTGGAAGCTTTTGAGAAGGGCTCATCATTTTTTGTTTAAATTTGAAGAATTATGTATACACCATGGGTGGACCACCTATTAGACATGAGACTACAATACATACAATGTTTCTCCAAGACCCAGTTTGTGTAGGACCATCTAGGGATTCTAGATGGATGAACTATTTTATGAAGTTAAATGGTTATTATGATAACATTGAAAGATAATTTTTTCAAACATTATCTAATGGGGAAGAGAGGGTTAAAGGATTAAGGGTTATAGCCACAGAGAAAATAATTGTGGAAGTAATAGGATTCCCAATTGTGGGGGAATGGCTTCCTAAAGAACATGATGCCAAGATAGAAAGAGCTCAATTCGCACACCCTAGTGACCCTCAACTTGTTTCATTACCACCATTTGGAAATAATTGGTAGTATATATCATCAGGTATTTGACATGTGAGGGTAGGCAGTCATGTTTTCATTCTGTGCATTTCAAGTTGCTAATTCATATGTGTCATGGGTTTCAAGTCAATGTTCCAAATTAGCTTTACAACCTTCTCACCATCAGTGTTGGAGAAACACAAAGAGGTAGGATTCATTTTGTTACCCATCATGGTTTAGTTAATTTTTGGTAGAGAGGTCATTAAGATATGTCTCCCAGATGATCTGGGAAGTTTGTAGATGTTAGAGTATTTCAGCTAGAAAATGTAGGACCTAGTGGTAGGCCCATCATGAAAAGAATCAGTAATCCTAAGGGAGCTAAAAAGGTGAAAATGGGAGCCTCATCTTCTAGGGATTCCTTTTCTTTTGAGATTATTGCACCCACATCATCACATGACCATGAGTCAATAGAAACTTCAATTGCCAATGTCGAAAGATCCCTTGTAGAATACCCTAGTTCTAGTACTTCATCTCACACACCTGTAAGGACTGGGGAATCCACCAAGAAGGAAAAAGGGAAAATTAAAATTTGTGAGAGTGTTAAAGACGTTGAAGAAGAACATACTCCTGAATTTGTAACTCTGAGTTCC
Organism: Thuja plicata; assembly: GCA_018584345.1. NCBI lineage: Eukaryota > Viridiplantae > Streptophyta > Pinopsida > Cupressales > Cupressaceae > Thuja > Thuja plicata. Next base: position 293,458 of record MU224211.1, read on the forward strand.
AAGCATAGGAAAAATTAAAACACACCTCCTGCATCCACTTCTCCTACAACCAAGTCTATACGCAAAACAAATAAGAAGAAAGTTCCTATAGCCGCTAATGTGCTCCCTCAAAGGTAAATCTCTAGGATTAGAAAAAAAGGCTGAAGAGAAGAGTGAAGAGAAAACTGCCAGTATTCTTGTTGAATCTAATCACATGTAACTGATTGAATGTTTGATAATGTTAAGTTGAAGATGATGCAAGACATTAAAACAGTTAACGGTTTGTATTGTCATTGATGTCAACTTGATATCATCTATACGATCATGTACATAATCTCAAAGACTTCAGAGAATAAATGGAACAATGATTATGCTTTCAGCAATCCATAAAAGTCAACTATTCACTAAGTGACAAACTACACCAATGGAGTGCACACCATCGGTAAAGGCAGAGAAAAAGTCACAGTGATGCCCGATGAGCAGAAGATAGTGTTGCCCGACAAAGTAGAATCACAGGATGCCTAATGAACTAAAAATAGAGTTTCCCGACGGATGGAGATCCCAAATCAAACTAGAGTTACACTGATGGAACTGGCAATTATCACCGATGATGAACTATAGAATTGACCGACGGAACAGAGAGTTCAAAAAATGACAAAATATCTAGTAGTCAGAGCTTAAGGATAGACTTAACTGGTTTTTTTATTTGACCATAGTTAAGTAATTAATTTAAAGAAGATTTATACAGTTGGCAAGAAGATAACTACGAGATAAATTAGGAGTTAAAGCCATAAATCAGATTGGCTGGATTGTTCTTCACGCCAAGAATCAAGAATCAAGAATGAAGGAATACAATGTCTATATAAGAGAAAAGCATAATTCATTTCTGTATGCAATCAGATACATGGAAGGGGAGTGAATAGAAAGAGGATGCTGAAGAGAAATTGGTGAAGGATAAACTTCATACATTCCTGATCAATCAAGCTGAGGGAGAGCTAAAGAATTTTGCAGACACCAACGAATAGTGAAGCACAACATCACAGAGCAGAAAGTGTGGAGCATAAAGGAATTGAATTGATACATTGATCAGAGAGGTATTGTACTTAAATAGATCTGAAAACCTGTAATTCAAGTTGCATTAGAAATAGGTCATTGTGTTTTAGTTTAACCATTGAAGCATTAAGTCTCTTAACAAAGCAGGACTTAACCGTCTTCTATAATTGAGGTATATCCTAACAAATTGCCAAAAAGGTTGATTCATGAAAGTAGCATTGAATTTGCATAAAGCCTATTAACAGCCTAAGAAGAAGGTTGATTCAAGGATGGTAGAAAGATTTGCCTAAAGCCTATTGACAGTCTAAGAAGAAGGTTGATTCAAGGAATGTAGGAAAATAGATGTCAGATACTAAGTGACAACCTATATGTATAAAATCCTCTAACAAGGTCGCACTTAACAGTGTGTTTTGTAACCTTTAACAGGGTTGGCTCCTAATAGGGCTCACTTCAGAAGAGTGAAAATTTGGGATACCGGTCCTAGTGGTTTTTTCCCTTAACAGGGTTTCCACGTTAAAATCCATGTGTTATGTGTGTATGGTTTATTACTTTATTGTTTTACATTTCACATATGCATTTCTGGATTGATTGGTATACTCTGCATATTTACTGAGTATCGGTAAATAAGTTTTACTGGTTATCGGTTATCAAGGAGAATAAGGACAGACAAGGTAAACCGATAGACAATTAATTATTTCAAAGTATTTCAAGGCATGCATCTTGTAGGGACTAAATAATCTGAGATATATTTGATTGGTGGTAAGTGATTAAAGGATAAATTTTTGAGGCCACTGATTCACACCCCACCTCTCAGTTATTACTAAAAATTGGTATTAGAGCTTATGTGCTAAGAAGGAAGGTTTCAAGACCTAAGTAAAGATCACAAGATGAACAGACGAGATGTGCCCAAGTTGAACAAAGACAACTTTGATTTATGGCAAAGTAGGATAAGACTCCACTTATCAGGTATTGGTAATGATATTACTCAATACTTAGATACTGAATATGTGTTGCCTATAGAACTATTGATAGTAGATCAATTGAGAGTGAAGCATGAGCATAACTGCATGGTTATAGAGCTTTCTTCCTCACTCTCTGATGCTGAATTTGAAGATGTCAAAGATTGCAAAAATACAAAGACAATGTGGGACAAATTGAAGCTTGTACATGGAGGTGATACAAACATTCTGAGAGCTAAGACAAAAACCCTTAGAGGAAAGTTTGATGATCTCAGAATGAAAGAAGGTCAAAACATCACACAGTACAACACAAGAATAAAAGAAGTAGTCAATGCTAAGTAAAATATTAAGAACCTTATTGCCTGTATATGCTATTAGAGTCTCTTCTATTTAAGAAATGAGAGTAGTAGCAAACAATACAGTTACTCTTGATAGCTTAATTGGTAAACTGATTTCATTTGAGATGAATAACTTTGACAATAGTATCTTACCAAGTTTAGAGTCTGCATTTGAATATTCTATGAGAATAAGAAAATCTAGTCAGAGACACTCATCTAGAAGAAACAGTGAAAGTGAAAGTGAAGAAGAAGATCTAGATGAAATAGAAGCACTCATGGCAAGAAGAATGCAAAGAGGCAGAGGTAAATACAAAGGAAAATTACCACTTGTATGCTTTAATTATAAAGAGATTTGACACTTTGCTGCAAGATGTCCTAACATAAGAAAAGATGACAGAAGTGATGACAGATCTTTTGAGAAGAATTCTGACATAGGTGATAACAAAGATTACAGAGGTTACCGACGATCAGAAAGAAAGGATACCCAAAACTACAAGGATAAAGGAAAGAAGGCTAGCTACCTAGCTTCTTGCAAAGATGAAGATATTGACACCAAACCGGATGATGACATCAAGATAGTATTTGTAGTTGTGAAGGATGATTCAGATGAAGATGAAAGGTATGAAGAAACTACACTCATATCTAAAGTTAGTAAGAATGATGTCTAGATTATAGATAGTGGCTGCACTCACCATATGACCGGTGACAAAGAAAAATTTAATACTTTTGAGTATTATAATGGTGGTACAGTAAGAATGGGAAATGATACACCTTGTCCAGTTGAAGGTAAAGGAACAATAATGCTGAATAACTTGATTATATGTGAAACTGCTTATTGGGTAAACTGATTGAATTATAATCTGTTGAGTGTTTCTCAGCTGAATAATTTAGGTCACAGAGTATCATTTGAAAGCAAGGAAAATATTTTCAATGAATCAGGAAAATTGATTAGTACTGGTGAACAGACTAAAGGTAACTTATTCTATCTGAATGACACTAACCCACTTGCTTGATGACTAGAAATGAAGACATATGGTTGTGGCACAAAAGATTGTGTCATGTGAATTTTGACAATATGATGAAAATAAGTAGGAAAAGAAGTGTAAGAGGCTTACCGACAATGACAAAGCCAGACAACATCATGTGCAAAAATTGGAAAAAAGGTAAAATGACAAAGTCTAGTTTCAAAAGTAAAACCCATACATCTAAAGATATTCTAGAATTAGTCCATACTGATTTATGTGGACCTATGAGTACAAAGATCTATTATGGAGATATATATTTTATTCTCTTTGTTGATGATTACTCTAGAATGATGAGAGTCATGTTTCTAAAAGAAAAATCTGAAGCATTCAAGATGTTTAAATGGTATAAGGCTATGGTAGAAAAACAAAGTGGTAAGGATCTGAAATGTTTGAGATCAGATAGAGGAGGAGAATTTATATCAGATGAATTCACTAAATTTTGTAATGAGCATGGTATAAAAAGATGGGTTTCTGCACCAAGAACACCACATCAAAATGGGATTATTGAGAGAAGAAACAGATCAATAGTTGATTGTGCAAGAACACTGATGATAGAGAAGGACATCACCCAGATCTTTTGGAGGGAAATTGTCAGCACTACTATTTATACACTTAATAGAGTACAATTGAAGAAGGACACAAAGAAGACTCCTTATGAGCTATGGTATGGTAAAACACCCAATGTAAGTTACTTCAAAATATTTGGTAGTCAATGTTTTGATTAAGTAAAAATAGGTTTTACAAGGACCCGAAACCTTAACAAAAAACCAAAGTGTACAACAGGTTTTACAAGGACCTGCAACCTAGAATATAAAGATACACAGTTTTAAAAGCATAAACAACTATGCCAAAGCAACAAAATAGAAAGGAACAACAAAACAACGATTTGAACATAAAAAAGTCCCAAAGTAACAACAGGAGACAGCAGGGACAGCAAAAAACCCAACCAAGAGCGCAAAAAGACCAATTACATCTCTTTAACCATCTCCTCAGCTTCGAGGACCATGATTTGCATGTTATTAACTAAAGTTTTTAGCTCCTCTGTTTCTTTGTCCTCCTTAGGGCTCTTTTTCTTCGCACTGGCTCTGGTCCGCGATCCTGGTCCCGTCTTCTCCACAATGCTGCTATCTTTTTCCTTATTGATAATATCCAATTTATCCATGAGGATTTGAGCATGACCACAGTAGGCTTTCAAGCTTATAGACATTGTTCCCCTATTTTCTTCACAGATGTCTCCAGTCTTTTAAATTTTTTGTGCAAACTCTTAATATCATCATCCCTGTTGTCCTTTTCCATCTTGTCTTTGATTTGATTAATTTGTTTTTCCATGATTTCCACCTTGTTGGCATACTCATCCTGAGCTTTCGAGTTTCCAACAACATCTCTCATTTCCTTCAGACATTCCGCCACTGGTTTATCCCCTATCCCCATTCTATTAAGAATTTTCATATCCTCCTGGGTTTTCTCAACTTGATTTTTTAAACTAACCTGATCACTATACATGATATTAATCAATCCAGAAAAGTCATCGATAATACCTTTTTTGTTTTTCTTAGCATGATCTCCTTTTTCCAGATTTTCAGGATATTCCATGAACCCAGAATCCCCATCTTTATTCTGGTCCATAAAATCATCCTCCTTCTAAGTGTCAGTTTTCAGCTCCCTCGTTTTGATAACTGTGTCTTCTTTTTCATTTTCTCTGTTATCTTTTTCCTTCGTCTTCCTCTTATCAGGGGTTTTGTCTTCCTCATCAGAGGTGAGGACAATTCTTTTCCTACTTGTGTTATAATTTCTGCGGGTCTCTTTCCCCTCAACTCTCTTCCTTTTTTTACCCTCCTTTTTAGTTGTTTCATTCTCTGTCTCAGTTTCAGAATCCTCCATCTGGGAAT
>MU224211.1:336158-384145 GCA_018584345.1 Thuja plicata
TATATATATATATAAGTAATGTTTGCTAAATCAACTAATTAACTAATAAAACCTAGTTTTAAAAGTTATTAACTATTTAGTGAAACATAAAGTTTAGATTAATTCAAAGTTTAAATATACTATTTAATTTAACAATAATAAAAATAACCCTTTTTAATAAATTGCTTTTAAATAATAACTAAAACTAACTTAAATAAACTAATCTTTTAAATAATAATAATAAAATTAATTTAAATATATTTAAAAATGAATTTTTAAAATTTTTAAACGAAATTAAAAATTTTAAAAATGAAATTTAAATTTAAAAAAAAAAGCATAACACAAAGTAGTTTTGGGGGGAGGTGGACCCCACGTGTCCCCCCCTCCCCTTTCCATATGGCACGGAGTCGTAGGCAGACCGGGTCCGCCGTAGGCAGCCCAGCTACCTTACGGCAATACCGACTGTTGTAAGGCCCGGATACCCACGAGGGTTGGTGGGGTGGAGCCCACCGCCCCCCCAATAATTTTTTAAAAAATTTGTTAATATAATATTTTTTAAAACAAATTTTTCAAAACACTCTTTCAAAAAAAAAAAACTTTGTTTTTTTTTTTTTATAATTAAATTTCTGAAAACGGAAATAAATAAAGGACTATTACTTTTTTTGTTTTTTCTTCACACATTGCTATTTCGTCTTTTTCTGGGTTGTATTTTTTTTTTATTGGTGTAATTTTTTTTTCCTCTGTATTTTTCCAGAGAGCTAGTTTTTTTTTTAAACAATTAAATTTTTCAATGGGATAATTTCCTCAAGAGCATTTATTTTTCTTTTCACTATAGTTTTCTACTATATACTCATTGATTTTCCAATTCTAGGGTCTTCCTAGGGTATTTTTTATGAAATTTTAACAGCATAACCCTACTATGCCAAGTATTATTTTTCCCTAAAAATAATAGATCGAGGGTTTCTAAAATACCAATTTAACCAAAAATAACAAATAGATCCTAATTTAAGGAATGAAATCACCAAGCACAAAGGAAGATAGATTTTCACAAAAATTGAAATTAACAAAGGGTTTTCCAAACCCTACCTTTATTTCCACTATGAATTTGACAAGAATCCCTTTGAGAAATGGAGAATCCCGAAGCTCTCCAAATTTGAATCTGACTGTAGATCTGGAACCACGAAGTCTCCAAAGCAAGGATCCCTCAATTCCTCCAAGCCTCCAACCACAACAAATAACACAAAATAGCTCACACAAAATTTCTCCTCCAAAATCCTTCAACCTTCTCTCAAAAACTTGTTATCATAGAATGAGAAGAGAACTCCCCTAAAGAGACTCAACTCCCACTTTTCAAGAAATCTCAAAATAGACACTCCACTAAACTTAGTTAACTCCACTTTACAAAATTGAAAGAAAATAATAATTATTAATTAAAAATACCCCTTTAATTGTGCAACTCATCTTTGACTCTTTAAAACAACTTGCATTTTGAATTCAAACTCTAATTTCCATAATTACAATGCACAAGTAATTAATTAAATAATATATTAAATAGATTAAATATTTAAAGCACAATTTTATGTATGCTCCTAAATATTTAATTATTTAATAAAGCATAAAAGTTAAAATAACTTTAATTTCAAATTAAATATTTAATTAAATCCAAATATTCAATATTTGAACTTTAATTAATTTTCTCAATTAAACATAGGTATTTAATTAATTTTAATTAATTAAATACCCTATATTTAATAATTAATTCTAAAACACTTAATTCAATAACAACATGATAAATCACTCAATGTCAATACACTCAACTGAAATCAATGAAAATAAACTCAAACACACACAAGGATAGGATCCATGAATTTACGTCAACTAGACAAATTTGAGTAGGGTAATCAAACTGATACTTGTCCAATACTTAGGAAAAAATAAAGGTTTAGGGTAGGATTTAGGCCTAAATACTATCTCCTCTCTCTTACCATTGAGATATTGTGATAGGGCTCGCTCACTCCTGCTAATTCAGAAAAGACGTAGCTCGGTACCTGCAAACCTATCATCACAAAGACGAACATACATGCATATAATATAAAAAACAATAGTTGAGACTAGTTTATCGTGTGGATCTCGTCGAAGCAAGTAACTACAACTCTATCCCATACCATGCAAAACACGTCAAACAAAAAATTAAAACATATAAATTATCCACATGCATACATATATAGGGTCAATATTGTTAGGAAACCATAATTGAAATAACATCATAGCATATACATAAGCATCATGACATAATCATAAATAACATGTAAAAGATAATATAACACAACTAAGAAATGGATCAATAATATAATAAAATGCAATACATGAATATCCTCAAAACCATTTGAAGTAACCAACACATACATAAAAATTCCTAAAAGATTTTGACAACCGAAATAGAAAAGAAAACTAAGGGGTGGGTACTACACTCTCTCATGAGTATTTCAGGAGTCTGAGGTTGAATATCTGCCAATCGAGTTAACACTCTTGAAATTACATGAAGGACCTTTTGCAGTGCAACCACAGGATCAACGTCTGATGAAAAATCAACAATGAATGGATCCTGCTCATCCTGTGGCTCCTCATGGACTGCTTGTTCCTTTCCCTTTTTTCTGATCAGTAATCATTTGTGAGAACAATATTATTAGCACTTTATTTAAAAGCAATCCAAAATAGTAGTGAAGAATAAAACATAACAAAAAATACACATTAACATTTTTCTTGTATGTGCATTTGTACAACAACAATGATTTTTACCTGTCGGGAAGAAGAAGTCCCATGAGAACCATCATCGTTGTGCGTATTGTGTGGCTGTTGATCCATGCTATAGCCCTATATTTTAAAAAAAAATCATTGAGACATGTTAAAACACATGTGTTCTTATTCTAAGTTATGTTGAATAATAGACAATTATCAGAATGCTTCAATTAAAAGAAGAGATAGTTTTTTTAATTTTGAAACAATTTTAAATGGTGCATAGTGCATACCACCTCGTCCATGATAGTGGGTTTTTTGTATCTATGCGATTCAAATTGTAATCGATAACCATCTCTTCGCCTCCATATATTGATTTGACCGCACATACAAATATACGAGCCTCAAATATGCAATTGGGTTGCTTCTTAGTTGACGCAGGTCATGTACTATTTATAAAACCTGCAATATTCCCTGATGCTTTGGGCCTTCTGTCAACGTATATAGCTACTGTTTTACTTTGTTCACTGACTTTTTGTTGTATATAATTTGTTATGAGTGCATACCTACACATACTTTTTTTATATCTAATAATCTGCATCCAACTACTATAATCATAACAAGGTATGACATACTCCATCAATTCAACAACTTTGTTGTAAGAGCCCTTTATGCAATCCATGGAAAATAGGCCCAAACCATGTAATGAAGATGGTGCTATGCGATATATCCTATCTCTAACACAAAAATTAGTGTTTACTGAAGGAAGTTCATCAGGGACCTTAGAGTCGCATTTTCTCTCATCATCATAAGAACACGACCCCCCTTGAAGAAGGAAAAATTCCATGCATTGATTGAATTTCTTTCTGATCTTTTGACCTTGAGTCGATCTCCTTGATTTAGACATTCTAAATAACTCACTTCTTCTTCCATTCCTACATTTTCCTCGCTCAAGGAAGACAAATCTGAAAAATACCTATTCGCTGGTACCTACACTTCATGAAATGAGAGAGACACGTGGCAATGAGAAATATTTTACAAATGGTAAAATTCATTTAACTCTATGAGGTGTATTGACTTATACCTGACAATCCATGAGACTGTGTGGGATACTTGACAAAATATAATAGTTATATAATCAGAAAAACATAGTTCACTCCATAGTTTTTATTACATCTTGTGAAGGAAATTATACATTGTTAAAATTGTCTATTTATCCTACAATATTTTGAATATGTCAGCATTGCATATAACTAAACATCTCAGTATTGCATGAGACACCACTATTGTGGCATTTTGTTAAACAGTTCTCGTGCCTTGCTAGTGTTTTTATTACATCTTGTGAAGGACATTATACATTGTTAAAATTATCTATTTATACTTTCAGAATTAGCTCACTCCATTGCAGGGAACAAAGAGAATCCCCTATGATTTAACACCATTGATGTGCAAGGAAATAGAAAATTATCAAAAACAAATCTCATAAGATAGTATTTAGATTAAATGTATTGATATACAAAAATACACTCTTTTAGAATGAAATTTCTCTTAAAAAAAGATCAAAGATATAAGTGGGACATAAAACAAGGTGAATAAGAGTAGTTATATATTCACGCTAAAACAAAAAATGCCATTAATATGAAGCCCTAAGAATATTAGTGGAAAAAGTGTAGATTTTAGCCCAAAACAATCATTAAAACATGCCAAACATCTACCATAATTGTACATTTCATTCATGTCATTGATATTCTTCTTCATCCATCTCATCATCAAGATCATCATCGTCGATGAAATCATCACCACCACTATTGTCATTGTCATCATCATCAGCATCATCATCATCATCATCATCCTCCTCATCATCATCATGGTCAGTAGCATCATCATCATCGTCTTCTTCTTCATATTCTTCTTTGACTAACTCTCGATCGTGATCATCATCTACATCATCTTCCACTTCTTCCTCTTCCTCAGTATCTTCTTCTTCCATCACATTATACTTTATCGGTCTTCCTCTTTGATCATGTCTAACAATAAATGACCAACCCGGTTTATGTGGAACCTCTAAATAAAATACCTACTCACATTGGCTTGGAAGAACATAGGGCTCTTCCACAACTGGCTCAAACAACCTTGTATTAATCATTGGAAATCAATTGTCATGTTCAACAATAGTTCTATCAGGATCATTTTGATTGAGTCGTAGTTTGTACCATTTTACGACGAAGAGAACTAATTTGAAGGAATTAAAGTCACAGTCAATTATATCAACCAAAATACCATAGTATCGATTTTGTGACTCTCGAGGATGTAAATTGTTTCTAGATGAAATATTGGTCACCTGGAAGACTACACTTATCCCAGAATCACAAGTTCTCTTCGTGTCATCCAACTTTTTGATGCAAAATTTATAACCATTGCATAGCATATCCTTGTGGTGTTTCACCTACAATAATGTCAAACATGTATAAATTATTGCATCACGATTTGAAAAATATACAGTTGATTAACAAATTTATAAGTACCTGGTGATATCTTAAACCATATGCTAAATCTATTTCCTTTTGTGTAACATTGGGATCTCTATTATGATGAGCTTGTATAACCAATGAAGATACAGATTCCCTTTTTAATCTATGACCATAATGTTGACATCGTTCAATCCATATTGTCATCCAATCTTGATTGTTTGCAATAAACAAATGTATTGCATCCCACTCTTTAGAAACTATACAAAAGTAAATAGATGACTTACAATAGGTTTATTTTGAAGATTAAGAATTAATTAACTACAATAACATCTCATAATTTATTACCTTTCAGTTTCCTAAATCTACCGTTGTCCACCAAGTACTCCCCTACAAATTTTTTAATGGAGTCGAGATCCCAAATGTAATCTATATGGGTCTTTACTACAAGATTAGGAAGATATTAAGTAACATACACCATTATCTGATATACCATATATCCCTCAACCATAGAACCCTCAGGACGTGCTCTTTTTCATACCAAACCCTTCAAAAATTTCAAGTGTCTCTCAATCATCCACATTGAGCTAGTCTATACAGGTCCACATAATTCAATCTCCTCAACTTGGTGTATGAGGTAGTGTTCTTGTGCATTGAAAAAATTTGAAGGTAAACACTTTTGCATTTCACACATTAGATGAGGAATTATTTTCTTCCAATATTTTATATCTTTTTTATGGATTTCTTTAGATGACAACCACCTACAAGGGATTCAAGACACAAAAATATATAAATACGACTTTAAAATATATTACTTGTTTGATATATTGATCAAATATCACTGCTTACCTCATGTATTTTCCAAGATCATATATCACTTGTTTGATATTATTGTCGAAGTTCTCTGAGAGCGATAGGGGTAGAAAATACTGCAAGAATTGTCAAATTATCATTTCATACAATGAAAATTGAATGCAGTTACACAAATATATTGTAAATACAAAAGACTCTGACTTACCTTGATGAAGGTATGTCAATCATGCATTTTCATCCCTGACCCAAAATCACTTTTCTTTGATATGAGATTGCTTATATTTGCAGCAAATCTTGTAGGAAATCAAATTTTTTATATGAATTCTTTTATGACATTACTTTGTTGCTCTGTTAATAACCAAGGAAGAGCACTTGCATTAATCCGGTCTCCATTGCTATTTGATTCAATGATATTTTTCATTGCATGATTGGAATCATGAATGTCACTACAAATTTTGCCAAGTTTTTCTTTGTCATGCCTTCCATCCAATATTTTTCACAGTGTCTCTGTTACAATCTTTCCAATATGCATAGTATCAAACAAATGCATAATTTGTAGTTTTTCATAGTAGGGAAGCCTACTAAATTCTCTGGGATAACATTTTAGTCCCTTTGGAAGCTATTCAGTGATGCCTTCACGACCTTCAAGATTATCAACTACATAATTAGCCAACAAAACACAATCAAAATATATAATTTTCAAACATCAACCATTAGGTGGAATGATATTACCTCAAATTCTATTATATTCCAACTGCTATAGGTGAGGTGTCATTCTTCGGGGCTTTGATGTAGTCTCTTCTTTCCCATTGAAAAGATGTTTTTCTGCACTTCGATACTTATGATTTCTGGGGAGGAAGTGTCTATACTCATCAAACACCTTCTTTCTTAAAATTTTGGAATGACGAGATTTCATCTTTGGACCACACAATAGACATAAAAATTTTCCATTTGTTTGAAGATCTACAAGATAACAATACAATTGGATCAAATATGTTAATTTTTAAAATTAGAATTATTGCGTACAACTAAAATTCACCATAACATACCATGGAATTGTGTCAACCCTAGAGCATCATGAATTGTCCACATAAGCATTGCATGGAATTGATATTGTCTTTGTCCAATTAGTCTAGAGATGTCATACATAGTGAAACCATTCCATAACACAAACAACTTGTTGATAAGAGGCACAATATATACATTCATATCTTTCACTTGGTACTTATCTAGTTGAATTAACAACAATATTAGATAATTATTGTGGCTATTTCAATCCAAGACTTATAATTACATGTAGATAACTATAAAATAATAAAATACCTGGAACAATCATTGACAACATAATGTGCTCCCTCTTTATTGACATCCATGGAGGAAGGTTATTGTTGATAACAAAATAGGCCACATGAAGTAAACAGATCTCATCATCTCTCCATATGGATTGACATGTTTTGTTGCCAGAGAAAGCCTGAGATTTTGAGGTTCTTCTTTAAAGTGTGGCCACTTTACATCTATGTCCATAAATGATGAACCATCCGCACGAATTAAAATAATGTCATCTCGAATCTTTTCGTGTGCATGGTAATCCATAAATTGTGCCAAGCTATTACACCTAAATAATCGTTTCAGACGTGGAATAATGGGGATGTAACGAAGAACCTTACAAGGCACCTTTTTTGTCATTTGATCATTTCTATATCTGTTTGTATGGCATTCAGGGCATTTTGTTGCATTTTTGTGTTCTTTATGATAAATAATATGATCTTCGGGACAAGCATCTATTGTTTGATACTCCATTCTAGTATATTTCATAGTGGCACATAATTCTCGGCATGAGCAAGGGAGAACATTTGATGGTGGTAACAAAAACTCACATATCAATCTACAGAAAAAAATATAATTCATTACTATAAACAATCTTAATGGTACATGTTTCACCTTTTATAGACTATAATGATGTATATTACAAATCTTAGCATACGTGACATTGCTATGTTGGATAAACCATTCATAACCTTCAAATTCACCAACAATAATACAACAGAGAGAAGATTATATTGGGAGCCTTCATAAAGGGCCATATTCACCTTCTCAAGTAGAGGTATATCATGGACGACATCAATGTCATCCTCATCATAATCATCATCATCATTAGCACAAGTAGAAGCAGTATCAAATGTGTTAACGATCAATGCATTCATACAATCATCTTCAAATGTGTTTTCTAACACATGATCATCATTTTCCATGGGATCATGATCTTCAGCTTCAATAATCACACCTCCATGTTCCTCTATATTCACAACCCCATGTTCCTCTGAGATATGGTGGTCCATATCATGTACTACACTGGGGAGATAGACCTATGTAAAAATGATGATAATCAAATCCCCCTTCAATGTGATAATCAAACCTCCTTCCATGGTTCATATGTATATTAATTTTGAAAACAATATAACAAACAACTTACCAATGGATGATAATCAAACCCCACTTCAATGTGACCATTCTCCCTAAAATGTCTCTTTGTTGTTTTTATTTTGATTCTTCTTGTCTGTAAGTTGTTACAACTCTTGCATGGACAATAACATTTGTCATCGCCTTCTCTTTGAAAGTTAGACAACAATCTAGCGATTGTCTCCCTATTTTGATTGAATTCCCTTGTATTATCTGACATGATCCTAAATGTGTATATATGCAAAAAAAAATTGGACATGTTGTACTTAATTTTTATATCTGCACATATGGTTTTGATAGCAAATGGTCACTCTATTTGTTCGTGGTGAGAACTCTTTAGTTGTGAAAAAAAATGTCAAACAAAAAAAGACATGTTACGGTAGGTTTTATAAATGATATGTTACTTTGTAAATTTGACTTTAGGTTTTATAAATATGCATATATTTTCTTCAACTCCCCCACATTGTAATCATATTGATAGGTTGATATTGAATTCTATGTCAATATTTACAACATTAAATTGATCATAGTTGGAAGACTCGGACACAAGAATAATATGAGTATAGCCAATTTTCAGAAGAATATGAATGCATGCAAACATACATAAGTGGATGAACATAAATAATGAAGGTACCATACATTTCCCAAAGTAATGAAGTGTTGACCTAGGGTTGAATCTAGTATGCTCCTGTATGATCCAGAACCTGCAAGGAAGTAAAAGATCAGGTTAGATCCAAAGGATCTAAATAATGCTTGGCACCCTATTACTGATCCTCATCTACAATTATGCATGTGCATAGTCAAGCCATACACTTCTAAAAGTCACGATCAAGCATAAGAAATGGAGGGGACATTACCAAGGTCAAATCAGAGGTCAAATTTCATGCCTTCAAATTTTAGATATGTACAATTATAAAATTTCATTCCTTGGAATTTTATAACATAGTTCCTTAGCATTTGATCTTCATATGGTGGCCATAAATTGAGGTAGGCATTCAAGCTTTGTCTTCTCATTAACTCAATTTCATTTTGATGGAATTTGTTGATTTAATGGCACAATATGAATGTTAATACTGGCATTGTTTACATCTTTACATTTGGAATTCTTGATGACCTGCGAGATTTGAGGGGTGTGTCTATGCAGCACAATATTTGCACCTTAGTTAACAAAATATGTTGTTAAAAAAATATGTTAACAACATGTATGTTAGCCTATCATGTTTGTTTGTAAATTACTAACACATGTTAACACAATAGGCTAACACACATGGTGTTAACATATTTTTTTAACAACATATTGTGTTAACATGTGTTTACTAAGGTTCAAATATTGTGTTGCATTGTTTATGAGCTCATTGTTTAATACTGGCATTGTTTACATCTTTGCATTTGGAATGCTTGATGATGGCCAGCTTTGAGAGCTAGGGCATCATTTCTATTACCTTCAAGGCATTGTGTAAAATGTTTTATCTCTCTTTATTTATTTTGTTGTTGATATTCACTATGTGGTACTCCCTTTTTATGATCATTTCATGAGGAAATGTCTTGATGGCTCGCGGGTTGCATGCTAGGGCATCATGCATTGTTTATGAGCTCACCAACAAGGAACTCCAAGCTAGTTACCAAGCTTCCCAAGCAACAAGAAACATCAAACCAAAACATGTTTTTGGTGACACAGGATTGCCAACTACCCCAGGATGCTCCTACATCAATAACAATCCATATAGATAAATTATAGTACATTCAAAAAGAATTTCTTTTTAATAGAATATTGAAAATAACTCTCTCTCTCTCTCTCTCTCTCTATGTATATATATATATATATATATATATATAGTTGTCAGACAAGGGTTGAGATTTCTTTTTGGTCTCTTTCATGTTGACCCCAAAAGACTTGTGTTCATCTTATATGCTCTTCTTCCAGTGTGCTTGTAGTTCTACTTGAGGGATAAGGTCAATTTAAACAACCATATTTGATATACATGATTTATTTAATGCACATATTGGCCCCAGATCCCTTATGTTATTTTTCATGTCTTGTGATAATCGCCTTTGATTTTCCTATGTGTGGGGGCATTTCAGCACGGTGACATGCTTTTCTTTAGATGCATGCAACTTACCTTAAAGCCAATTTTCCTGGTAAGGTGTAAACAATTACTTTAACACGAGGCAATACAATCTGCTATATGTTACAATCTGTGCACACACACCATGAGTTTGGTTTTTACACTTTAACTTTACACTATGATGTCCTTGTTTAGTGCACATTATAACACCCATTTTGCAATTAGTTTTTCCATATTATCTAGGAAACTGAGGTTTTCCTTTTTAATATTTTGCAAGTGAACTAGCATAACACAACTTGCTAGACCTATTCGACTCTCCTTTCTCTAACATGACTCCTAGTAAGCAATGCTTACTAGACCTAGAAGTGATGCCTCTTCTCTTATGGCTCCTAGTAAGCAACCCATACTAGACCTAAATGCCATATTCTCTTCTTTGTTCTTGCATACTCCATGTATGTGTAACCTATGCTCATCACGTTGCTCCTTTCATCTTGATATTTGAGACTGATAAAATCCAAATTCCTAGGGGCTTCTTGTCTCTTTAATGTCTTGATAAAGTTTTTTTGATGTTACCCTATAATTTACCAAGAGTATGAGAGTAAGGTGATACTCCCGCTAAAGTGGAGGCTAAATGTAATTTCATAATTTTTATCCATATATACTTTTACACTATTTGGGGTTCACTTTGGTGGTTTCCTCATGCCTCTGCTAGATGACTTATTTTACTCATTCCATGGCCAAATTCAGAAGCCTAACACAACCCTAAGAATACAAACAAAATTTCAAGAAAAAATAATAGGACTTTGGCACTAACATTTGGTCATTTTGGGCCCAAAATTGAACACTAATAGTCATAATTTTGTTGAGTGGGAAAGTTCTCCCAATGTCACGTTGAATAGGTTGAATAACTGGGGGGGTGAATCAGTTATTCCCACACAAATTATAAAACATTTCTTCTGTCATTCAACTCTTAATCAGCAATATTAACCACTTTAGATTTGTCAGTTAAGCACATCAAGCATCCACATAAATGTAAGCATCAAGAACATAGAAACACTGATATAGAGAACACTAGGATTTTACGTGAAAACCCAAGATGGGAAAAAAATGGAGAATCTAAGATGAGAAAACCCAAGGTGACATCGATATGGTGATTTTCTACAATAGATCACTGTCGATACTACTCATTGCAGGTATAATAAGGCTCATTGCTAATAGGGCTCATTGTCGATACAATAAAGATCACTGCCAATACACAAATCTTACTGCTAAAAGATATGAAGAGAGATAGAATCCACCGCTAAGATCAATAGACATCTCTGCACGAACATAGATCTCCTTTGCATGGGTTCGTATTCACTTCACATACAACCCGCATAAGACACTTACTACCACACATGAACTGTATTATGTCCACACGCACATCCTCGGTTATAAAGAGGTTCTTTATTTACACCAGTATCTAATCTTACATATGTCATCTTCACACCAAATGTGTGACAACCTCAATTCTAAAAATATTATAGTTACATTTAATACATAACATTGATACATAAGACCAATTACACGTTACACTATGACCCACATATAGGTCACACTGAAGATGTTAAAGTATGTATTACATTTTCCAAGAGCTACCACAACCAAGACCAAAAAGGTTTGGCCACCGATAGACCATTATATGTTGTAGCTGATATACCAAAAATATCTGATGAACTTGGACAAATATCTAGATACTTGTAGAAACTCTGTAGCCAATGCAAGAGCCAAAAATTTATAGAATTTTCCATGTAAAAAAAACACTGAAAGAATGCCAGTGCACCAAAACAAATAGATCATAAGTAGGATAGTGTACACTACCAATGAGTAAAAGGAACACCAAAAATGTTCATGTTGAACCTGTCCTAAGTATAACCAAAAATAATGTTGTGTAACCTGTAATTAACAAGTCCATAACTAAAATTTCCAACAACCAACCAATACTGTCAGAGTGTCGGTATGGAGGTTTTGACATCAATGAAAACCAATGCCAACAAAAACTCAATAAGTCTAACAATATCCCCCTTTGGCATTGATGGAAAACACCAAAACAAATACTCCATAACAAAAGGCTCCTCCTGAGTAAATGCAACATGTACCTCCTTTTCTCTCCCCCTTTTTTCCCCCAAAAAATAAACTCAAAGTGATACAAAACTCTTCACAGTAAATACCTCTTTATACCTTTCCTTCAGAATAATAATCTCCTCCCATTCAAGAATTTATGCCTCCACCCAAGCACACAAATTGACACAATCTACTAGATTGTCGAATGACTTCGTCCAATCCAAGGAATGAAAACTCTATGCAAAATCCTCTGTATTGGTTAGGATGCCAGAATAAATCCCCAACCAAACCTCAATCATGTCTCTTACTAGCCAAAATGTTTTTATTAAATCATCTCTCTACCTCTGCAACAACAACCACTATGTTTGAAGTTCACCAACTCTGATTCTTTGTTTCCCATCTTGATCCTTGAAAACATCATACGTCTTGCCAAGATCATTCAATTCCTTCTCAATCACTTCACTCTGTCCTTTGAAATTGTCTACCGCGGAAGACCATGATGCAAAGGTCTCTCTGTCTAGGTACCTTAACCCTTTTTTTATAGGTTCCTCAATCCTCTAAAAGGACTAATTTCAGACAAAGGACTCCACACCTTGAATATAAATTTCCAATTATTCTCATCAAATCCTCCAAGCATACAAGCATTCCATCTTAGAGTACTTCACTCTTTATGAAAGGGAAAAAAACTACAAACAACTCCCTTGAACAATCTTTATTGTTCAAAAGAAATGTTAAAGGTCAATCGATCCTTTAACCTATAGATCATCTTGGTGTGCTAGAAAAGAAACCTTGATTCTAGGGAGTGGACACGGTTTCCAACTTCTTCAAGTGTCTTTATTTGATGACACTATAAGGTTCCTGGTGTCCAAAAGACCCCTTAGTCCAAAATAGTGTTTTTGAGCCCGTTAGGCCTATCCCAGTTAGTAGCCCTATGAAGAGGGTTTTCAAAGAATAAAATTTATAACTCCCAAAGGATCATATAAAAAAATCATATATCCTGACACCCTTTTGGAAGATGGTACAAAACCCCAAGACACGGACTCTAATTCCCTTGTTCAACCTCTGAACCCTTATAGGCCTATGAGACCTAATTGCCCTTATTAGGCCCCCCTTAATAAATAAAGTCTTCACCAATAATAACCTAGGATTAAGCTAGTGATTAGAAAATTTCTATAAAATGTTAAAGTACACATTATCCACCATTGGTTTCAATCAATCCACTCTCAAAGTCCTTCTGCACACTCAATCTCTCAAAACTGTGACCAAGCACATGGTTATGCTTGGCCTAGGGCTTGATGTTGCAAATAGGTGCCGATGGTTTCTAGTCCCCAAACTCTAGAATCTTATAGTACATTTCCCTAACTTTCATTCTTCAAGTGGCTGTGATAATTCACTGGTGAAATTTCAAGTTAAGGTCATTTTGGTATGAAACCCTTATCCTAGATCACAACCTGGGTGCCTGACGAGATCTGTCAATAAATCCTTTGAATGGATTCCTCAAGATCCTACCCTATATTTTTTAGGAATCTATTTTAGAATTATTTTCAACCATATAGATCTTGAAATCATTCAATCAGATATGTTATCCAAAACACCATGAAAGTTCACAAAAATACTGAAAAACTAGAATTTTATCTTTATTCTTCAACACCAAAATTTCATACATCCGCTTCTCTAATTTAATTTGATTCAATAAAGTACATATAAGCTTCAACAAAATTCCCCAGCTATTTTTCAAACATATGTGACCATTGGAGGAGTTGGGAGGCCGAAATACAATTTTTGGTATTTTTCAATATTGTAATTTTTGCATTATTTTGCACTTTTTAATTATCTTAACTCGTAGTAAGTTCTTAATCACCCTAAGACATCCTATAGGTTCCAAAGGAACCAAAAACACATTAAATCATAAATTAAACTCATCCTAATCTAATTTTGATCCTTTGACCAAGTAGCTCATAGGAGTTGCCTACTTGTCAATTGGCCTTACAAATGGATCTTATTACATTGCTTTGGATCCGATGATCCCTTAGGAACTTTGGGCCTATAAACCTTGGATTGTTACATCTTGGTAGGGGTGCCCATGCACCACACTCCCCTAGATTTTGAAACTCAAGTTCCCACTTGAGAGAAACCCCTGCATTGTGGTTCCATGTTTGGTAATTGTCTTCTCATCCATTCAAGTGGCATCCAGGTTTGCTAACCCCTTCCATTTGACTAAGTACTCTTTATGTGTGTTTCTTCTAGTCTATTTCACCACTTTGGAGTCCAACTCCTTTTCCAATTGTAGTGGTTGGATAGGAGGAAGATCCTTAAGCCATTCAACCTATTCACCATCATCACCTGCAAAGAAGAGTTAGAACATTCATCACCCTTAAATGGAGTGAGATCACTAGCATTAAAAATAGGAGACATAGAAACTATAGGAGGGAGTAATATCTCGTAGGCATTCTCCACAAATTTATGTAATATTTGGAAAGTTCCTATCTTTCTCATCTGCAACTTGGTGTGTTTCCCTTTAGGAAATGTGCCCTTGTTTAAATAAGCCCATACTTGATCTCCAACCTTGAACTGATGTAACTCCTCTTCTAGTCTTCCTGTACTTTTTACTTCTCTATGCTAGACTTCAAAGTCTCCTTCACCTGCTCATGAACATGTTTGATTAATTCTGTTAAATCCACACCTTGGGCATTGGTTTTGAAATAATTTTAAAATTCCCTCAACTCCATCACCCCTCTAGGATGAATGTCATAATTTATCTGAAAAGGAGTTCTACCTGTACTCCTGTTTATGGTATCATTGAATGCAAACTCTTCCTATGGATAAATTGAATCTCAAGATTGCTAATGTTGTTTGGTCAAACATCTTAGCAAATTTCCAAGTGATCTATTGACCACTTCAGTGTGCCCATCTATTTGAGGATGGTAATAAGAACTGAAGGAAAGGTTTGTGCCTAGCTTTCTCCAAAGATTCCTCCAAAAATGACCCTAAAACTTCACATCTCTATTAGAAATAATTGAAGAGGGTAATCCATGTATTCTTACTAATACTTTAAAGAGGAATTTGGAAATATGGGATTCATCATTTGTGGTCTTATAGGAGACAAAGTGTGCCATTTTTCTAAATCTATCTACAATCACAAATATGCTATCAAAACCTTGCTTTGTCCTAGGAAACCCCATAACAAAGTCCATACTAACACTATCCCAAGGTTTTATTGGAATTGGAAATGGTTGGTAAAGGCCTTGATTTGTAGGAACTCCCTTATCCCTCTGACATATTGTACAAGACTCAACAAACTTCCTAATATCAGTCTACATTCTAGGCCAATGATAATGTCTTCTAACCAATTCAAATGTCTTATCAATTCCAAAATGACACCCCATAGTGCCACAATGTTTCTCCTTAATGAGATTTCCCCTCATTGAACATTTTAGGATACACAACTACCCCCCTTTGAATAAAAACCCATTTTGAATCATATAATCAGAATACAAGGTATGCTAGGTATCTGAAAAAGTAGTACAAGCCTGATATATTTCACCAAAATATATATCACCTTTGTACAAGTCCTTGAGGGCATCATTCCCTATGCTTTGCATCTTCACTTCTTACACCAAATGGACTCTCCTGCTGAGGGCATCTACCACTTTTTTTGTGTACCCTTCTTGTGCTTTATGATGAATGTGTATGCCTGCAACTTCTCAACCCACTTCACGTGTCTTCTACTTAGCTTTTCTTGGCCATTCAAGAAGCTTAATGCATGGTTATCTGTGAAAACAATGAATTCTTTTGGAAAAAGATAATGCCTCCACTTTTTAAGTGCATGAACCACTGCATATAGTTCTAAATCATAGGTACTATATTTCTGTTTAGCCTCATTTAATTTTTCAGAGAAGAAGGCAACATGCCTACCTTCCTTGCTAAGGACTGCACCAATGGCCAAATTACTCACCTATGTCTCTACTGTGAAAAGTTTTTTGAAATCAGGGAGTGTGATAATAGGAAATTGAGCCACTCTACCATTGAGGTATTCAAATGCTTCTTCTACCTTGGTTGTCCATTCAAAATTCACTTTCTTTCCCCCTTTGATGGTGTCAAGCAGTGGTGAACATATATGGCTGAAATTCTTACTGAATTTCCTATAGAATCCAACTTAAGATAGCATCCACCTTCTCTGGATCCATCTTCAAAGTACCCTTGGAGATATGAAACCCAAATAGGTTAGCTCTTGTTGCATAAAAACACATTTTTCCCATATTTATTTGTAAAATCCTGTTGAGGACTTGAATGAGATGCTCCAAATGTTATGCCTTAGACCTTTTGAAAACAAGTATATCATCCAAATATACAACAACCAATTTACCAATGAAATCATGGAGTACTTCATTCATCAATCTCATGAATGTACTTTGTGCATTAATAAGACCAAATGAATTAACAAACCATTCATATAACCCCTTTGTGGTTTTCAATGCAGTCTTCCACTCATCTCCTAGCCTTATCTTAATTTGGTGACAACCTTATTTAAGGTCTATCTTGGAAAAGTAGCATGCACCCCCTAACTGGTCCATCAAGTATTCAATCCTTGGGATTGGAAATCTATATTTGATTGTGATTTTGTTCACTTCCCTTGAATCAGTGCATAGCTTCCATTTTAATCCTTCTTAGGAGCTAATACACTTGGTACTGCACATGGGCTTAGACTCTTTTGAATTATCCCTTTGTCTAACAAATCTTGTACTTGCCTTGTTACTTCTACAATCTGATCAAGGGTAAGTTTATAAGCTGCCTTGTTTGGTAATGAAGCACCGGGGATTAAATCAATGTGATGACATATGTCTCTCAGAGGAGGTAGGGTATATGGTAAGTCTCCTACAATTACCCCCTTATATCTCCCCAATAACTCATCTACTTCCTTGGGTACCTCCCTAAGTCCTACCTTTTCCTTGGGCTTAGTAATTAAGGCATACCCTACCTTGGCTTCCTTGATGGTTTCTACCTTCTCCTTTTCTCCTATCAACATCACCATTGGTTCCTTTTTATTATTATCAAATTTAGGATTAGGAAGTAGCTTCATGGTGTATATATGTCCATCCTTGTTGATTGTGTAGATATTCTTCATCTCATCATGGTGTGCTTTGAGGTTATATTTCCAAGGGTGATCTAAAAGCAGGTGACACACATCCATCTCCACAATATCACACAATACTCTATCCTTATATTCTCCTATAGAGAAATCTACCCATGCCTATTCATTGATTAGGTTTATTGTCCTTTAGTGAGCCAAGATACTTGGGATGGGTTGGGATGGGGTAATTTTTCCAATTTTAACTTTTCTACCATTTCTCTAGATACTAAGTTCTCAGTAGAACCAAAATCAACAAGTTTACAGACGTTACCATGGATTTTGCAATTGGTTTGAAGACTTCCTTCCTCTATGGTGGCTCTTGGGGTGTAGGTTCTTTCAAGAGTGTCCTCTTCATCATCAAACAAACTCCTTCTTCTGGATCCAACTCCTTGAAGGGTGAGTTGACACTTTGTGCATCATCCTAGATCAAATTTTTTATCCTCTCACCTTGCATGTTTGATACTGCCTTGTCTAGACATCCATGAGCAGGGTGATCTAGTTGGTTGGAGTTGGAGCACCTCATAGGACCCCCATTCCTCCCTCCAAATCTACCTATTCTATTTGATCTTCTGCCTCTGTATCCACCTATAGAACCACCTTCTCCTTGAGAGTTTTATTGACTAGATTCACCATGGGGTTTAAAGATTTTCCCTATAGCTACAGGAAAACAAATGTTGAAAGGTAAATTCTTGAAATAGAAATAATTTAAATGCTTGATAGAATTCAGATGCTAAATTTAAACATATAAAAACTACTGCAAGAAATTCCAAGAGATGCGGAAAGGAACTAATCTATCTTCTTTGGTTGTAGGAACAGTCACAGGAAATCACTTCCATTTGCTGCAAGAACAAACTCTGAAACTTTAAAAAAAATCACAAGGGAACTAATGTTGTATTTGAAAGGAATTTCTCACCAAGTGGTCCACCTTGGATGAGTATCTAGAATGTAGTTACACACTTATAAACTCAAAAAATCTATTGATTTTATTCATTTATCAAAAGTACTTGATTACAAAGCATACTCAGAACTTAACTAAAACTGTCTTGAAACTAAAAATGCTAATACTGTTAGATTAGGTGGTTGTCGTTGCACCAAAAGATTGAACTGTTAATTCCCAATACAACCACTAGACTTATAGAATCCATAAGAGGTTGTTAAACCCTTATTACCAACTGCTGCATGGCCTGACCGAGACCAAGGACACATACCTTTCAACAATCCCACCCTCAGGACATACATGGGGTTGGAACCTGTGACCTTATCTCTGATAGCAATTGTTAGATTGGGTGGTTGTCGTTGTACCAAAATCTCAAACTATTAATATCCGATACAACCACTAGAATTATAGAATCCATACGAGGATGTTAAAACCTTATCAGCAATTGCTGCATGGCCTTACCGAGACCAAGGGAACACACCTTGCAACAAATACATGAAATCTTAATCTGTCTTAGCTATCTTTTGAAGAAGTGCATCCTCTCATTTATAATAGAAACTTACTAACTAACTAACCACTAACATATCCATGCCAAAATAATAGGCGGATTAGATTTATTACAACACTAAGAAGGAGGAAAACCATCCACTAAATGATGAACAATAAACTTGTTCAACTACAAAAGAGTAGATATAGCTCCCACTATCTCCTAGATCGATTCCACATTAATAGTAACCATTTGAATTTCTCCGAATGAGATGTGACCAGTTCACCATTGGACTGCTCAATTGTTGATCCTTCCTGAACTACATGGACTTGGTCTCCAAAGGCATGACTCATGTGAGCACCATTTTTTTATTACTTATCCACTGCATCATAAAAGTGAATAGGCACAAAACACATATAGCACATATATATCCATTTATCGCTAGATTAATCATTCACCATTCCACAATTAAAATAATATATGTGTGTGTATTATATATAACCATAAAAGAGTGTCTTCTTCCCATAATAGGGATATAAAAGTATAAGCTTAAGGTCTTTGAAATCAAGTGCATGACTCTGACTTAAAATAGCTAAAAACTAATGTTCATGACCAAACTGCTGAGACAACCTAAGAACAGGATAGAGAAAACATAACTAAGTGATATAATGCATGAGCCTATACTTAATCTCATTGTTTCCCCATATTTAATACATTTTTGGTCCTCCAACAACTGAGAAATTTATGATTTTAGCATATATCCTGAAATTACCCATAGTGTTCTTCCCAACGCCACCCTACTCAAGAATCCAGTAGAATCCTTTCATATTTTCCAACTTTATCCACCTGCAATTCTCTACCTATTTAGTGTAGCATTCCTCGTCATTTATACAACTATATAATGGCCACAATAGTGTAGGTGGTTGAAAGGTCAAGGGTAACCAATCCTGCTGCATTTCTCTACCCAGACTGATATATTTTAGTGCGCACTTTATTGCTACTCTAAATTTAACGAGGGAATGGGGTTTATCTCTCTTAAGTTCCATATGAAAATTATTCCATATTTGAACCAAGTTTCCATGCACAGCTTTCCCCTCAATTCTGAGCATTCGCTCAAATTCCCTATAAGCATCTTCTCTTAAAGATAGAAATCTATCTCTGCAGTGCTCATTTGGTAAGGGGTATACCAGTTATAGCCAATCATAATACAACACTATAGGCTTCCCAACTTCACACCTTAAGGGAAAAAGTATATTGAGTTCCTTCTCTCTATATGCCTATGATTATCCCTCCATACTAATCTCGTGATTGATCCATGACATTAGTTCTTTTAAATGAATATCCCTAACATAGAGAAGGGGTTTCCATTTAGTGTCCAAAGGGATTGCATAATTGTGCATATAGAACACATAGAGTAAATTTATAATGGATGTAGGAGATGTCTGGTGTACCTAGTACTTGAGGGGTCTCTAAGGAGAGATTCTTGTCTTTGATTATCCTCATTAACTGAAGCAAAATGTGTTTTTATTTCAAACACAAAGAATAAACCCTACGTGGAGGCCTACACTCCATAAGACAAGGAACCATGTCTGCTATAGTATCCACCTTATGCTTAAGGGAATAAATTTCTACCTTTTTATTATCAATTATCCTTTGCATTCTAGCCTTCTCATTTTCCCATTCACACTACAACATTTGGGGTCAAATTTCAACACCAATTTGCCACGACACTACCATTTGTGTGTTTTTTCCCCAAGTGCCCCTGATGTTGTTGTAATAGCGATGGTACCGTCATAATTTTGACACCCATGTGATTATAAACAAAAAATAAAATAAAAAGAAAGGCTCATTTCTAATTTTCATGATCGCATACCATCGTGCGCAAAGAGGGCCCTAGCTGTGGAAATTGGAATCTTGGTATATGGCAGCCATGACTAGAGGTAGTTATTCGAGCTTTGTCTTCTCACTAACTCAATTTCATTGTGATGAAATTTGTTGATTTAATGGCACAAAATGAATGTTAATAATGGCATTGTTTACATCTTTGCATTTGGAATGCTTGATGACCCGTGAGCTTTGAGAGCTAGGGCATCATTTCTATTAACTTCAAGGCATTGTGTGAAGTGTTTGATCTCTCTTTATTTGTTTTACTATTGATATTCACTATGTGGTACTCCCCATTTATGATCATTTCATGAGGAAATGTCTTGATGCCTCGCGGGCTATAAGCTAGGGCATCATGCATTGTTTATGAGCTCACTATTTAATACTGGCATTGTTTACATCTTTGCATTTGGAATGCTTGATGACCCACGAGCTTTGAGAGCTAGGGCATCATTTCTATTACCTTAAACACATTGTGTGAAGTGTTTGATCTCTCTTTATTTGTTTTTTTGTTGATATTCAATATGTGGTACTCCTTTTTTATGATAATTTCATGAGGAAAAACATGGTATCTTATTTCCTTTCTGCAACATTCTTCTAAGTGCACATGTCCTGTATCATGGTTTTTATTCGAGAAGTGTATGGATTGACTATGCACATGCATAGTTGTAGATGAGGATCAGTAATAGGAGTCTTTCATTTCCTAGATCTTTTTGATCTAACCCCCATCTTTCTTTTCTTTGCAGGTTATGGATCACACAGGAGCACACTAGATTCATACCTAGGTCAAAAGTTCATCATTTCAGGCAATGTCTAGTACCCTTATTATGTATGTTCATCCTCTTATGTATGCCTGTACTCTTGCATATTCTTCTAAAACTTGGCTATGCTCACAACATCCCAGATGATTTTATCTTTCAGTTCCTTTCCTTGTATAGTATATACAAGTTATTTGACATATATATACATGTAATCTTTAGATGCAGAAATTTATTTTCCTTTACATGTATCTTTTCATGAAATGAACACAAATCAAACAAGATCATCTAATACTACAAACTAGGGTACTATATTCACTCATATATTAATTGTTGGGATTAATGGGAAGTAGTACTAAGAGGGGAGGGGTGAATCAATACCTCTAAATTTTTTAACACTTTTCACAATTCATCATTAGTAATCATTCATTACTGCATTACCGACCATTACTATTTTTCTTTCTTATGCATGTAGTATTATTCCATAATATTTAATTATTTGTAACATTCATATAAACATTCATGAAAATGATAAAACCATAACACAAGATATGATATCACAAAAAATTCTTGTTAGGAAGTAAAAACTACAGTAGGGATGACACCCACAAAACTTCACTATCTGCAGAATGGAAGGGAGCTAGTTAAGGCTTACAATTTGATCACTTCTGATGATCTAACCTATTAGGAGTATTAAGGTGGAGACCTGTTAAGATATACTTTGTTAAGAGCTTTAGCAACACTGATTTAAGTGTGCAATCAGTTATGAGATTTACAATAGGACAGTTAAGCCCACCTTTCTACAAAGGATTTTATAAGTGTACTACACTTGCTAGAATGAGTACATATGTTGACCTGACTGTGTGAAATCTACAATTTCTGATTACAGATCCATTAAAGTTCTCATAAAAATAATATCACCTAAAGTGACTGATCAATACCTTTCTCTGCTCGTCGGTAGCCTCTATTCTATTCTTGAAACTAATTTGATTCTTTTCTGTCCTTCTGCGTGAAATCCTTTGTCTAGTCTTTAGATGCTCTCCGTGGCTACAATCATCATTGAACAACAACTATTCTTAATAGATTGAGCATCTATTTATACAAGTATTTGACCTATCTTTGAATCACGCATTACAATGTTAACTCTTAGATCCAAGGTTTACAACTTGACCTTGATCTTTGGTTTGCATGTTTTAAATTAGTAAAACTAATTAAAACAATAATAAATACATTGCTTCCTCCGCACATAATGGATTTAAAAGGAAATCAAGAAGCTATAACTACAACTTCAATGATTTATCTAACGTGGAAAGTCAGATCCACTTTTTGCGGGATGTAACTGACTATCGGTTCTCGGTCGTCAGGTTGAACTTGAAGTCTATCAGTTTTTCTTTGTCAAACTGATCATCGGGTTCCATTTGTCTGTCGGGTTCCTCTCTTTGTTGTTTCATTGGGTTGCACTTTTTTTAATCGTCGATTTTCCTTTACCTTTTTTTCATCGGATAACACTTAATAGTGTTTTTCGGGTAACCTTGGTGTCAGGTAGTGTTGTGCCCTATCTGTCGATGTAGAGTAAACCGATGGTGCATATCATGTTTTTCCTTGTGTATACTAATGAAAAAATATAATTCCTTCAATCTTCCCCTTTGACATTAGTATCAAAAAATGGTATGTGCATAATACTAAAGTGTTTAGTATGTACACCATGTTTATATCCTTGTCATTATATGACTCCCCCTAACTGTATGCATTGATATAGTATAAGTATATGTACATGTATACTATACATTCTTTGTTCTTTACTCTTTATGTACATATTATTTCCTCTTTTTATTTCCCCTTTCTTTTACTATACATATTATTTCCTCCTTTTAATTTAGGTGAGTGAACATATCAATTTCCCCTTTCTTTGATACTTGTGAAAAAAATGTACAACTTATAATATGCCAAAAATTGTGACAAAAATGTGCAACTTACAATGTGTCAAGTATATGGGAATGGGTTGTCTTGATATCTTCGAGCATATTCTCCCATTTTTCTTTCAGTTGTTCTAGTGCCATGTGTTGTAGCTCTAGCCTTGCATGCATATCATAAATGTTTTCTAGGACAGACATTTCTGGGGTGGCAATTAATGTATTTGCCTCTGTCACATGTTGTTGCAGGAGTGAAAGTGTCGGTAAGAGCTGAGCTTGGAGCTCATTTACCTCATCTTTGTACTTCATCTCTACAATCTGTATGTCATGTCTCAGTTTCTAATCCTGTTTGATTTTATCATTGTGCAATTTTATTGCTTCTTCATTATTTGTGAGACTTTGTGCACTTGACTTAAGATCAACATCAATTTGTGCTATCTTGTCGGTGTACTCCTGTGTGAGTTGATCAAGCATGCACAATTTTTGTATCAAAGTAATAACATCTGAGATGATTGGTTCAAGTGTGCTTACCAATTCAGATAGCTTTACCTTTTTCAATGCCACTTCCTAGCTTATCTTTTTTGCTAGCTTGAACTCATACTTTTGTTCAAGTCTTTCTTCTATAACCTTCTCAGCATATATGTTCTGAGATGTTATTGCATCTGTGAGTACTACCAGTTGATCAAGAATTGGATCTTTTTGATCAATATCTACATCAAGTACAATTTGTTGAAGTATACCTCTTGCCACTTCCGGTACCTTTGCCTCCTTTGTGGCTTTCCTTAGTTTTTCTTGCATTTCTTTTCTCTCATAGAGTCTTGCATACTTGGTCAATTCAGTTGGATCCAATGTCCTTGGTTCACAAAATAGAATCTCAATGATTTCATCCAAAGTTACTGGATTCTTATGTTTTCCCTTCTTCTTTGAGATTTGTGGGGACGCAAATGTATGAACTACCATTGCAAGTTCATTTGTCCTCTCTGAAGTGCTTGGTGAGGGCTTTGTTGAAGATTCTTCTAGTGTCTTCTACTCAGGGTTCACCTGTCGGTTAGGTGAATATGTCCCTCCATCATGCTTGGATGTCTCTGCAAATCTTTCTTCTATTTTCTTTTCCATCTCATCTTTCTTTGCTTCTTCACTCTTACCTTTCTGTGTGTCCTCTTCTGCCTTTTGTGTTTCTTCTTTATTTTGATCAATAGATGTATCTTTATGATCATCGGTTGCAGCTTGCTCTGCAGTTGTCTCCATTGTGTTATATGTGGTGTCTTTTTCTTCAGCCTCACCCTTGTTCAGGTGTGTTTGTGTCCTCTACAATAGATCCATCATTACCCTCTAATATATTAATTGCCTTCATTAATACAGGCATATTGCTTTGAGTGGTAGGTTGGGCTGTATCTAGAGTGGTGTCCTACTTGTCAGTTTGATCTTTTTGAGCAGTGACATCCTCATCTTTTTGTATCTTCTCTGTAGGGTCTGCTTCTGTTAAGTCCATGACTGATGTTTCCTGCCATGTTTCATCAGCAACATTCATATCTTTATCATTTGATGTCTTCAAATCTTGTTGTTGTCCCTGATCTTTAAGTGTGATGAATATTACTTCATCTTTCTTCTGTGAATCTTTATCAGAGTCATATTTGGTGATATCTTGGATGTCAAGATCATCCATGACTTTGTCTAAGTTTATGGGCTCATTATCACTTTCAGTATTGTCCAGAGAAATGTGCTGAGGACTTGCATTGTCTTTCTCCTCCTCTCTATGAGGTGTGTCAGTGAGAAGTAATTGTTCCACGCGACTTGTTGACTCTATTGGCATATCAAGGAGTTGTCTCCATTTAGTTTTGGTCATTGTATCTAGCTCTATGAATTTGTTTTCCAGCACTTTGTATGCCCTTATCTTGGCTACAAATTTTCTTGAGTGCTTCTTCATGATTTCTTTAATTTCTTCAATCTTAGATTTGGGAGGCATTAGTGTTACTAGTACCCTCTCCCTTGCTTCTCTTTCGGTCTGTAGTGCATATGACCATTATTGAGATATTTTCTTACCCAACTCTTTTGGTATTTGATTGATGAATTCAACTGGTACATATTTGAATTTTACCATTGACCTGATAATTGCCTCTTGTATCTTATTTTGGTCATCAGGTTTGAGTGTATCCCATTGCCTAATTTTCTTATCAGTCATTGTACCATGTGTAGAAATGGATTCAGCTGCCTCATCAACAGTTTGATTTCTGTAATTCTTCTTTGCTACATCGGGCTCATCCTCTTTAGAATCCTCTAAGTTAGCTTTAGTTATGACCATTCTTTTTCTCCTCTTTGTAGTTGTTTCCTTTACAGTTTGTTGCTTTGTTCTCTTAGCTAGTTGCCTCCTCATATAGGTCCTTACTTGAACTTTCTTAAGAGGTGTGGTATCAATTGTAGTAGTTTGACTCATTGTCCTCTTCTTCTTTGTAGGAGGTGGAGGTGGAGGTGTATTAGATTCAGTTTCCTCAAAATCTAATTTATGTTCATCATGTCGTTCACCGATGGTGGCCTTTTCATCAGTTTCCTCTGGATGTTCCTGTTCCTCCTCTGTAACTGATAGAATCTTCTTGAGTTTCTTTACCATCTTATCCTTTTTATTTATAGTTTTCTTGATTTCTAGGCCTCTATTTATCTTTGATCTAGCCTCTTCATAGGTTCCAAACCTTGGTTTCTTGTTGTCAATAGGCTCATTGATCAATGCATCAATAGCATTGGTTGCTTGATCTATATTGATTTCATAATCTAGTGGTGCTAACCAATCTCTTCTTGGTACAACTGGTTTGATATGAGTGAAATCAGTATCCACCATAAAGCATATTTCATCCTTATATTTTTCAACAAGTTGTTAAGGAATCCATGTCCTTTCCATCATCTTTTCCTTGAATTCAAGGAAGTATGTAGTCATAATAGACTCAAAATCATCTCCTAGTGACTTTATTAGTTCACTAATCTATAATGTTACCGGTTTTGTAGTGTCCCATTTCACTTTTCCTACTGAAGGAAAGTACTCTTGAAAGTAGAAAAAGATACACATGATAAGTGAGCCGAACTTACATGTGTTGGTCTTTGTGGACCTAATTGTGATCATGTTCTCATCAAGTTGCTTTAACAGGATCTTACACAGATCCATCTAAATTCCTTTGGTCAGTATCTTGTAAGTTGTTCTTACTGATGTTGCAGATATGTTGTTCAATCTGCTTGCTTGAAAAATCTTATACCCAATTACACATGCACTAAATTTTAGTTCTACATCGGTGATGGTGTTTACTTTTAGACCTCTGTTGTCCCATTCAGCTTTTGTGAGTTTTTCAACTTCTTTCCTAGAGAGATGCTTGTGTGCCCTAGGCTTGTCAGTTATCAAATAACTAGTGACAGCATGAAGGACATCCTTTGTTATGTGCTTGGGTTGGTCTAGCCATAGCTTCTTATCATGCATTCTGCTCAAGACTAACCTTATCCAGTCTGGTTTGAAGTCCCTCAAGAAATGTAGGGCTTTGGTTATCCCTTTAACCTCTAGGTTTTTGTGCTCTTCCTTTAGATTTCCCTCTGCATCACAAAGCTTCTTATAAGCTTCATCCATCGCTAGATCACCTAACTCAGCAATCTTGTGGTGAATATAAGACCTAACGTCTTCTATGAGAAAAACCCTAGGTGGAATTTTAGAAAATGCTCTAGTTTCATCGGGTTTTGATGCGATATCTGGGCATATCTTATATTTGGGCTCTACACATGTGCTATTCTTAATCAACTTAACCACATTCCTTTTATCACTTTTGATCTTAGCTGTTCTTGACATGGTTGCCATTATTTTTCAAGTTTTAGGGATTTCTTGAAATTTAGGATTTTCTCGAAGAATGAGGATAGAATAATTTTGGTGCCCTCAGTACTTACTTCAGTCTATGACAATGGTGAATGATCTGTATACTGTTTTCTTGGATCAACTTCAAGGACGTTCTACTTTCTACTCTTTAGTCACTCTATTTTCGCTCTTGCTTTCTCTTTAAATCGCAGGTGTAAAATGAAGTTATCCCATCGTCTATTTATAGACTTTTTGCCCTAAGTCTTTGTCATAAATGCTCAATGACTCATTGGGACATGAAGATGGAGTTAGTTGGGAAGACTTTCAAAATCATCATCGGTGTTGACATGATGCTCAGGACAACTGCTAGCAATTTTTCTTTTACCAACGGATATCGGTATTCTGTCATGACAACTTTTTGACTTTTCCTTCTTACCGACGGGTGTCGGGTTACATTGGTAACTTAACCATTTTATGTGTTGACTAAAAATTTTTGGTAAGTGTGAGAAGCTTATCCATTATGTTCACCGATGATTTTCAGTATGTGTATACCGACGTGGTTGTATTCTCAAAATTGTAATAAGTACATAATATGCATCTTTTATTCATGCAAATTTTGACGATCTATCAATTGTATAATGGAACTGATGCAAAATATGACTTGGTTTAATGTAGTTCCATACTTACTTGCTCAAATTAAGTGGAGGTGGTGGTGTCACTGAATCCATTGGATGGGGTGTCACCATTTGCATTGCTTGGTCCAGCTTCATCATTTCTTGAAGATTTTCTCCATATTTTGTCTCTAGCCCTTCAGATATCTTCAATGGTGTTTCCTTTGGGATATGTGCTTGTCTCTGTCATTTGGTCTTTGCAATCTTTCTTGAGATGACCAACATTGTGATAGTTTAAGCATGCCATTCCGGGGTTTGACCAGCCTCTAGACCTTTTGGCCCATGCTCTCATGCAGTTTGCAGCAATGTGATCATATCTACCACATGCTATACAGTTTTCCAAGTATTGTAGTCCCATACATATTGATTACCGATTCGTTTTGGTTGATAGGGAGTTTCTTGACCTTTAGGCTTCCATGCTTGTCTTTTCTTTTTCCAGCATTCATTAGCTATGTGCCCATTCATCTTGCATGTAGGACAGTATTTGTCCATGTAGGTTTCCTTCTTTGATAGATCCATATTAGACTTACATTCATATGCTTTATGTCCTTTCTTGTTACATTTATAACAAAATCTTATCAATGAAGATGTAGATTTAGGAATACCTTTCATTTTGCCTCGGCATACATTTGATGTGTGGCCTTGCTTTCCACAGTGTTGGCATGTCAGCTTTCTTGGTCTTGGATTTTCATAGACATTCTTTGGATTGGCTTGATTTGATGATTCTCCATTTTTAGTAAAGCCTATATTGTTGTTGTTGTTGACTCTTCGTTGTCCTTCAAGAAAATCATCCATTCTTTTATTTCTCTCTGCCACCTTTCTAATAACTTCATTATGTTGTTGCTGAATTCTAACTTCATGCTTTAGTTTTTCATTTTCTTCTCTTAGTTCACCGATAGCCTGCACTCTTTTAATGAGTTCTATATTCATTCTGTTTGCTTCTTGACTCATTAGAATAATTTGATTTGTGATCTCATGGTGATGCTTAGCATGTCTTTGAATTTCTAACTCCTTCTCTTGTAGCTTTTCTGTGATCTTCCTTCTGTCATCAATAGCAAGTGTTCTTTCTGTTTCATCTTGTCTCGTAGAACTCATCACATCAATCATTCTTACCATCTGGCTCTCTTGACTGATTTGCAGCATCTTTATTTGCTCTGTCAGATGTTGATTGATCTCCTTTTAGATTTGTGATGTTCTCTTCTGATGTATCTAATGTATTACTTGCATTTGATCCTGAAGATTCAAAGAAATCTGGAATCTCTTCTTCTTGATAATTTTTTCATTGCTCTGGGTTGCCATACTTTTTCTTTCATCCAACAACTCTCTCATCTTGATTCTAGCTTCTTTATACTATTCATAGAACATCTGTATCTCAAGATTTTTATTCTCAATATTGTTATCAAGTTTGTACTTCTCCATTGTATGATCTTTGCTCTTAATCCTTTAAGCTTTTCAAGAAGAGACTTAGCTCTAATACCAATTGTTGGGATTAATGGGAAGTAGTACTGAGAGGGGAGGGGTGAATCAGTACCTCTAAAACTTTTAACACTTTTCACAGTTCATCATTAGTAATCATTCATTACTACATTACCGACCTTTATTGTTGTTCTTTCTTATGCATGTAGTATTATTCCATAATCTTTAATTGTTTGTAACATTCATAGAAACATTCATGAAAATGATAAACACATAACACAAGATATGATATCGAAGAAAACTCCTATTAGGAAGTAAAAGTTGTAGTGGGGATGACACCCACAAAACTTCACTATCTGCAGAATGGAAGGGAGTCGGTTAAGGCTTACAATTTGATCACTTCTGATGATCTACCCTATTAGGAGTATTAAAGTGGAGACCTGTTAAGATCTACTATGTTAAGAGCTTTAGCAACACTGATTTAAGTGTACACTCAGTTATGAGATTTACAATAGGACGGTTAAGCCCACCTTTCTTGAAAGGATTTTATAAGTGTACTACACTTGTTAGAATGAGTACATATGTTGACCTGACTATGTGCAATCTACAATTGTTGATTACAGATCCATTAAAGTTCTCATAAAAATAATATCACCTAAAGTGATTGATCAATACCTTTCTCTGCTCGTCGGTAGCCTCTGTTCAGTTCTTGAAACTGATTTGATTCTTTTCTATCCTTCTGCATGAAATCCTTTGTCTGGTCTTTAGATGCTCTCCGTGGCAAAAATAATCATTGAACAAAAAATATTATCAATAGATTAAGCATCTATTTATACAAGTATTTGACCTATCTTTGAATCACGCATTACAATGTTAACTCTTAGATCCAAGGTTTACAACTTGACCTTGATCTTTCATTTGCATGTTTTAAATTAGTAAAACTAATTAAAACAATAATAAATATATTTCTTCCTCTACACATAATGGATTTAAAAGCAAATCAAGAAGCTATAAATACAACTTCAGTGATTTATCTGACGTGGAAAGTCAGATCCACTTTTTGCGGGATGTGACTGACTGTTGGTGCTTGGTCGTCGGGTTGAACTTGAATTTTGTTAGTGTTCCTTTGTCGAACTGAACGTCGAGTTCCCTTTGTCTGTCGGGTTCCTCTTTGTGCTATTCCATCGGGTTGCACTGTTGTTACTCGTCAGGTTCCCTTTACCTTTTTGTCATCAGATAACACTTAATAGTGTTTGTCGGGTAACCTTGGCATCGGGTAGTGTTTTTCCCTCATGTCTGTCGGTGTAGAGTAAACCGATGGTGCATATCATGTTTTTCCTTGTGTATACTAATGGAAAAATATAATGCCTTCATTAATTAGGTTACCAATGTACAATGAGGTAACTACTGTACATATATCAAACCATGAAGATGATGCTTAGGAGATAGTGGAGCTAGAGGAATATTTGAAAGATCTAAATGCTACTAAAAACAAGTTGAAGAGTTATTACTGCTTCAAATTAGGAGAAGGGCTGAAATAAAGAGTATGATATAACTTCAAAGTAAAATTAAGTACCAACTAATAGAACTAAAATATAGTTCCATGAAGGAGAAATCATAGTGACCAAAACAAACATAAAAAATTAAATGATCAATGTGACATCATTTTCACTATGACATAGCAGCACAACAGAGAGACCCATGTAAAACGATATGGTAAATTTATAAGCCATCAATACTAATCACTGTATAAAGTGATGGAACAATATATACACAAAATCAAAATATGACCAGTACCATTGGTATATTGTATAGGATCAAAGAAAGAGGGTTTCTCATATAAAATGAGAGATATTGAATTTTCAAATATGCACAACAAGATTTATTCTATAGAATACAATGAACACCACCTTTAAGTGAATATACAAGGATTTCAAGCCAAAATTTTCAACTAAAATGAGAACCCCTCATGTTTAGAATGAAACATCCAAATTTCTAAAAGAGCTCGGGTCTGCGGTCAAAAATACATTTGTAAAGCTTTCAATTAAGTTCTATTTTCTTAGATTAAAGATACATATCCATATATGAAAGGCCAATATAATCTCTATCTGAATGTATAATTAACTTTAAATATATGTGCACCTGAATCTAGTATCCCAATTATTGTATCTTCCCCATATTTTTCTATTTCCACAGGGTGTTTGAAGAGGAAGACTCATCTTGTTGTGCCCTATCATCTATAACCAAAAAAATTCATGACCTTGTGATGTGTGTCCTTCTTCCTTTGCTTGGAAATACATATATAACCCCTTCCATTTCTACATCCAATATATAAAAGTACATTATATTTGTGGGAATGTCATTATTGCCAACAAATAGAATCAGATTTATGAAGTTTCTACAGTTATTTTTTGAATTAGATCTGATAGATTTTTGTTGATCATTATGTTTGATCCCAAACTAATCCAAAAGAAAGCATATTAATAACAAATAGAATTTTAGTTAAGACTAGGGGTGGGACAAGATGACATTAAACTTCACCATAACCCAAAATGATCACACATTTAATGCCAAAATGTCTTGACTGGTCTATTTTCCTTTTCTTTGGTGAGATTTACGTGAACATTACAAGTCAGTACATCAGAGAAACCAATTTTTGGAACTTTGGACAAGTATTTAAAGTATTATCTATTGTCAAGCATAGCTCCCTCCTCATCCACATGCTCAACACACAAAACAAAAGCCATAATCTTACATATACCATCAGCAAGCTCTTTTTCCTTCATTTTCTTAGAATGGTAGGTTTAGATGAGTTGTCAAGAAAACATAAATTTTCATAACCATTTTATAAAATCGACCCACATGAATTTTCATAAACTTTCAACAAGCTCCTGTCTCTCATATTCTTAGAATGGTAGGTTAAATGAATTGTCAAGAAAACATAAAATTTTCATAACCATTTTATGAAATCAACCCCCATAAACTGTTGTGTTAATAGCACGTGAACCATAGCTTTTTATTGTACTTTTTGCAAAGCTACCTAATATATATGGCAGAAGCTTCTGCAGGAGAAAGTTGAGCTGCAAAGCCATTGAAAGAATGCTTGTAACTATATAGGAATGATTCCCTTACTTCATCAACACTAGAAAAACCAAGAAACAAAGAATTGTCATTGCCTATCAACAACTTTCCTACTTTTATCTTTCTGGATTTGCTTGTGTCTATTATTTAGAACAATTTTTTTTTATCATATTCAATGATCCTTTCTCAAAATGTTAGAGTGCTCAAGAATGGAAAGAAACAAGCATAACTCATGATACTCAATGATCCATCCTCAAAATGTTAGAGAGCTCAAGAATAAAAAGAAACTAGCATAACTCATGTAGTACAGTAATAATGGACCAACCTTTCTTTGACAGAGAGAAGCATAGAATGATGCATTTCAGACACTTCCTCTGGCTGCAACCCGCCATGGCCACCTGAATAGACAACATATACATGTAACAAAACATGTACAACACACCCCGATTAAACCATTTATCACAGACCACAAGCCATGTCAATACTCAATGTATATATACTATCATACGTGCATAAACACCCACCTCCTTGGAAGATACACAACCAAAGAAACAACATGCCATGAGCTCCAATAGTAAGAGCATTACTACCATGACTCCACTAATCCAGGATGAACCCATCTCTCTGAAAAAGGAAAGCTACAAAATCACAACAGTGTAGCAATACTAATCGGGAAGGCTTTACAGCCCGACATGTTGCATGTAATTGAAGCTGAAAACGAATATGAATTGATATAAGTTTTTATATCTCTATGTTGTTGAGTTTCTTTTGTTTTCTTGTTCTAATGCATCAAGTTTGGACAGTCCTTTATTGGATCCTCAGAGCTTGACTACGTCAAGTGGTATCAGAGCTAGTTCGTTTCTTGTGGAGCTTAGGGTTTTCGATGATCTTGAGAGATGTCTCTGAGAAGATTGGACCCTAGGGCGATTGCAAATCTTTCTGAGGAAGTGGAAGCGGGGATAACATAAAGATTTAGGTCAGAGATGGTGGCAATGAAGAGTGAAATCATAGAAGGCATCAGAAATGTTGGATTACATAGAGGTCCAAGAACGGATGATGGTTATGAAGAAGTTGTTGAAGACTTTGAAGCTATTGGATCTAGTGGAGATGACAGAGCCGATCAGATGGAGAGATCTGGAGGAGACAGATATGATCAATTGGAGAGATCTAGAGGTCGGCTGAGTACAAGTTACTTAATGGAGGTGTCCAATTTTTTAGGTACATTGAGACCCGAGGATTTGATTGATTGGATCGGTGAGTTAGAAGACTACTTTGAGCTGGAAGACATTAAAGATCTGCTTAGAGTGAGATTGGCATAGGCTACGTTAAAAGGACATGTTTCTTTATGGTGGAAAGAGTTGCAGAGGGACCGAGAAGAAGGGGAGATGAAGATCAATCGGTAGAGATTGAAGGTGATAAAGCTAAAGGCTAAGTTCATTCATGCCGACTATGATCTTGAGTTGTTTAAGAAATTACAGAATCTGAAACAGAAGGAGATGACAGTGGAAGATTATACCGAGGGGCCCGCCAACTATATAAAAAAGGGCAGATTATTGTTCTGGGAGATTAAGTCACTAGGGGAGTGCCCCATATCTATATGAGGGGGCATCGAGTTGATCATATAGTTAGGCCAACAGAGCATGCAACTTCTCAGATGGAAACGAACTAACTTCCACCCCATAGAATGGTAGGGTGGGTTGTACAAGTTGACTATTCGGTCTAGGCATAGAGAACTTTCTAAGGAAAAGGTGGCAAGGTTTGTTTATGGTCTAAGATTCAATATCTAGGATGAGATTGGTATGTTGAAGATTGACTTGGTAGAGGATGCTTATCAGTATGCATTGAAGGAAGAAGATAGGTTGAAAAGAAGACATCATGGTAATTCCCAAGGGAAAGAGAAGCAAGAATAGTCGATGAAGGATAAATCGAAAGTTGAAGATGAACCGAAAGTTGAAGATGAACCGAAACCTATTGAACCGAGGAGAAAGACAGGTAGAGGTGTATACAGAAGTATTTGTTATAACCGTGTTGAAGGTCATCGGTCATTTGAATGTCCCCATGCAGATAAGAAGATCGGTAGTCATTGAAATGTTGTGGTGAATGAGGTTATTGAGAATGAACCTGAGGTGGAAGGTGTGACTCTCTTGCTTAGGATAACTTTTCTGCCCTCAAAGCAAGTTGATTCTTCTAAGAGGAAGAACTTGTTCAGGACTGTGTGCAAGTCTGGTGGTAAATATTGTAAGGTGATTGTTGATGGAGGAAGTACTGACAACCTAGTCGCTAAGGAGATGGTTCAGAAACTTGGATTGAAAAGGTTGAGGCATCCTTGTCCTTATATGATAAGTTGGTTACAAGAAGGTCACGCAGTAGAAGTGAAGGAATAGTGCATGGTGAGTTTTTACATTGGTTCTTATAGAGATGAAGTATTATGTGACATTGTGAAGATGAGTTATTGTCATGTTTTACTTGGGAGACCTTGGCAGTATGATAGAGAGGTTATTCATAACTATGAAAGGAATTTGATTACTATCCTGAAAGATGGACAGAAGTCTATTTTGATTCCTTTCAAGGATGAAGGCAAAGGGAGAAGGAACTTGAGCATTGGTAGCAGATCTGGGATGGTTGCAGGGGTGGGTGCACACATTCAAATTTAGGGATTTGAAGGTACATCAAAGGGTACTAGTAAGAGGAAGCAGAAGAAGAACTGAGGGAAGAGTGTGTCGGTTGAGAGCTTGGAGGACATGTAAATCAGGAACCAGTTTGGGATCTATGTGTTGAATCCCAACAGATGTTCATCCAGCTGTTGAGAACGTCTTTTCGCACCTGAGGTGTCTGATGCAGGAGCATCCTGGGGTAGTTGACAATTCTGTCACCAAAAACATGTTTTGGTTTGATGTTGCTTGTTGCTTGGAAAGCTTGGTAATCTGGTCGGTAACTAGCTTGGAGTTCCTTGTTGGAGTGCTCGGTTGCATGTTGACTCGGTTGTTGTTGGTTCAGTCTCGATGACTGTTTGCTCGGTCTCGATTAGCGAGTGGTGTTTGGTGTTTGTGTTGCTTGGTGGTGTTTGTTCGGTGCAGCTCGGCTCGGTTGTGCCTCTCACCGAGTGGTCTATTTTCGGTGTTCTTGATCACCGATGAGGTTTATGCTATCTCTTGGGTTGGCCGACTGGTGCATTTAATTTGTGGTTGCATGTGGGGGATGTGAGGACCTATATCTTGGATTGGTTCTCTCCTATGCAGATTTAATGACCGTTGGAGGCCGACTGATGGATAACACGTTGGTTGTGTGTTTCTTGATGTCGACTTGTGTTTTATTATGTTATTTCATTGTAATGTTGACTTGTGGCAAGTATGTATAAAAGAGAGTCTAGGTTGATGTTTGAGGAGAAGGAAAGATGAGAAGATAGATAAAGGATAGCAAAGTAAGCTGATAAGCTGAAAGAACTGTAAGTTGTTGTAGATAGTTATAAGTGGGTAGATAGAAATAGCAGATTGCTTGGAGGCTTGCGAGCACAAGTTCAAATCTGGTTTCTTCCACTTAGCTATAGAATAGATTGGAATGTTGGATCCTGCGAGATATTGTTGATGCTTTTTTTGTTTTGGCCCTAACCAAGAAGGCCTTATAGCCCGACATGTTGCATGTAATTGAAGCTGAAAATGATTATGAATTGATATAAGTTGTTATATATTTGTGTTGTTGAGTTTCTGTTGTTGTCTTGTTGTAATGCATCAAGTTT
Organism: Thuja plicata; assembly: GCA_018584345.1. Classification (NCBI taxonomy): domain Eukaryota; kingdom Viridiplantae; phylum Streptophyta; class Pinopsida; order Cupressales; family Cupressaceae; genus Thuja; species Thuja plicata. The sequence goes on from MU224211.1 coordinate 372,621, forward strand.
GGGCAGTCCTTTATAGGATCCTCCGAGCTTGACTATAATAATAATAATAATAATAATAATAATAAGCATGAACTGTAAGAGTTTTGATATTTTGATTTTCTATTAATGAATGCATTTTTATAGTAACCCTATGTGGTGTTTTCAAAACAATGGATATATTATTTTAAAAGCCACATAAATTTAACATTAGTTTTTAAAATTGAAATAAATAATAGATTATCTAAACAAAATATTTTTTGTTCTTTGTTTTATATTGGTAACAAGGTATCCTTAATATTTTTGGAGTTGATTCCTCAACCCTACAAATCCCAAGGATCGCATGCAATTGAACACTTGTCACAAAAATGGAGAAAAAACAAAGCTATGGAGCTAAGAGCTATCAATCCAATCACGGATCGTCATTATTGTACAACCCTCACTAAAGAGTGAATGATACAAAGAATCCTTATGAAGGGAAAAAGAGATCATGTTATATGTCCTTATTTTATGACTTGAGACACAAAAATGCATGAACCAAATAAGCTTAAGTAATTAGGATGGAAAGGGACCTAAGTAATTAGACAATTAATTAAATATATCCTTTTATGCAAACAAATATAACTTCAATATGTAGAGATATTACCACTCCTATAGAATTTCTTCTTCTTAATAAAAGAAACCCCCCAAAAAGGATTTAACCTATATTGACATTCTCCATAAAGTAACAAGCAAAGAATATTAACCTTGATAAATATCCATTCATAACTTAACGAAACCCACATAGAAAAAAAAATCTCTCTTGAACTATTAGAAGGATGTCTCCCTAATGATACAACTATTATTATTAAATACTTAGATAGTAAGCATGTAACTTTCAAACCTTTTATATTGTCACCTTTAAAGTTATACATCTTATATTGATACATTCAAATTCATACATATTATTAGGAAATTATATAAGAATAGTGTATTTCACATTAAGTAGAGTTGATTATCATGAATGCCATTAGGTCCAATATCAAAATTGGTTTGGTCCCTTTTCAAAAAAATGGAGTGACCAATAGCAATATGAATATTAGTAAGAATGGTGTCTCTACATACCAAAAAAATAATCTTCACATAAAACACCCACTTCAAGCATCTAGATGGCACTTATATTAGTAAATGGAAAGCATACTCTAATAGTCAAGACTACCCAATGTTTAAAGTGAAATTGAGACCACCAATCTTTAAAAAACAATTTTAACATAACTTCTATGAGATAGACCTTCTCTATAGTCTTCTATCTTCTTCTCTACTAACACGTTTAAAGAAAAAGTACTATTAACACACCTCAAATATAGGGTCTTGTGCATCCACCACCTCAATAGTAAAAGTGCTAATACCCCTTTCACAGACAACTTGTCATTCCTTGACATTCATTCTAGCAATTTAAAGGAAATTTTGGTGGGAATAGAATGCTATTTGGAAATTAAACATGTTTTTTTTTTTTTTTTTTTTATGAATAGTGCCTTTTCTATTTAAAAAATATTAAAGTTACATATCCACAAAAAAGGGGCCGGGGGATATAAAAATCACCCCGCAGAGTTCACACGGCAAAGCCGGAAACGAAGACTATTCATCAAAAAAAACAAAAGGCCATTAGGCAGCAAGAGCAGTAGCAGAAGGTGGAGGATCTTTATCATTAGATCCCCACGCCTTAGTGGGATTGACAGGAGGGTCGGGAAGCGACCAACCATCATCATCTTCTTTTTCTTTTTCTTTTTCTTCCGCCCTGGGCGAGGAGATAGCAAGAGCCAGGCGGGGAAACTTGGAAGAGGTGACAGGAGGCCAATCCCAACCACGGCGAGCACCAGGAGCATCAGGAGGGGCAGACTGCGCCGGAGCCGGCGCCCACCCAGAAGGCCGAGGAGGCGGAGAAGCCGAGCGGCGCCGCCATCCGTCCCCACCACCTCTAACTAAAGGAAGCTTTATAAATCTCTATCTAGGTGGAAAGCTAACACACGTATGGCATTTTCATTCCTTAGAATCACAATTTTATCCCTTGAAGAGGTAAAGAAAGTTAGGTGCCCAAGTTTTAAATAAATAAAAAGTTATAGAGCAACTAGCAAAGACATTTTTGTAGAGAGTGCATTTTGCTTCAATGGCCCTTTGAATTTTGACCTTGTTACCAAACATGGCTTGGTAGGTTCCACTCCATAGACCTTATCAATGTCATTTTTAAAGTAAAATGACAAAATTTTCTATAAATCATCAAAAAAAGTACATAAAAAACATTGAAATATTTTAGACTATGAATCTTGGGGAACTATTACATCCCTTGATGGTTCCAACCTTTTCTATTGCCTCAATAATGTTTACTGAAATCATTTAAAAACATCTCTGTTGACTATTAAAAAAGTAACTTTGAAATTAGGGAATTAGGCTGCAATTGCTAGTTTTTTTTGTTTAATACTCTACTGTATTATATAACATACTGGTGCTTGTTATGTAATAGTTTATTGGTCACTGTTGTGGGTAAGTTTTCCTCATCAATAGTCATGTTTGTAAAGCATTGCACATAATAAATGGTCTTGAGAATGTAGTTGAAACTGTGGCGTTTGATTTGAAGGCAGTACATTACATGTTAGAAAAAATTATTCAAGTCTTTAAGTCTGTTTATGAAAAGTGTGACTTAACAAACAACTTTCAAAACTTAACAAGCAACTTTCAAAACAGAAGTCATATTTAAAATCATTATTTGTACAACCTGAGTTGTCTTAGTAGTAGAGAACATGTACTCTAGAAAAAAAGGTCACAAGTTTAAATCCCACAAAGGAGTAGGGTACATACGTCTTGTTTGTAGTATAGTTTAGGTGCCTCCTACAAGGAGTATGGGATAATCCCATATTGCTATCACCATATGTAGACCCAAAAACATATGACTGGTATTGTGGACTATAAAAGAACCTTTCCTTTCCTTTTACCTGCATCTACACCTAATCAGCCATATATGTCCATGTCACACTGTAAAAATTAACTGCAGTCATCATTGCTCAATAAAAAATAATTGACAGTTTGCAACTTAGTTTCTTTGAAAAAACTATAATTACTATCATATTTAAGTGGAAATGGCAGCTACATCATATTGATCTTCAGTTGCAATTATATATTCAACACCACCGTTTATATTGCCTATATGCAATTTGTTCTTGTGTATTTTTATATGATGGCCATTTTATTCTCTCGGGAAATTAAGGTGCCCCTTATGGTTGAATAAGGATGAGAAACCAGTCAATACAAATGAAATGAAAACAATGAAATCAAACTATAATAAAGAAATTATCATGCATATATGATAGATGCGAGAAAATCAGAGGATACGGAAAGTTCAATAAATTTTAAGGATGGTTACCAATCTGTATGAGCTCTTCAAGTAGTTAGCATCACATGGTAAGCAAAGTCCATGCAAATTTATAGCAGACACAATAACGAAAAGAAAAAGCGATACTCATTTCAGCACCAACTTACCAGAGAGTGAATGTGAGAAAAAGCACAGGTAGAAATTGTTTAGAAAACCATAAATTATTTGGTGACAACCTAAGTGTTGCAAACCAAGACGTTGGCAAAGAACTCTAAACAATGTGATAGATCCAAAAAAACATTTCCTAACAAATTTTAGATGAGTGTCAAAAAAGTGACCAGAATTTTATTTACCATTGATTTAAGCACAGAAAGTGCATGCCCCATGTCTTCAAAACGTAATCAAAGAACAGAGAAATGCATCCCTAACAAGTTAAAACATATTGAGTACCGAGCAAGACGATGAACATTACTTCAATTCTTCATTGCTATCACAAGTTCTAACAGTTGTTCTAAAATTATCCTGATTAACTCCAAAGCATCTCAAGAGCCAAAAGGAAAAAGAGTGCCTTTTTTAAGATCTGTTAGATGAAGTGTAATTCGTGTCCCAATTTCTCTAAAGATGAACATCTCACAAATTTGTCCAAAATTCAACTAAAGTAGAAGATAATCTACACCCTCAAAATCATCCAGCTATTGCAGTCGAGAACTAGGATACAGAAAGATTTTCTAGTCAAATAAAGTATAGCTCTCAGATAAATCCAATATTAAGTGCACACTGCAGATGGTGAAAATCATTTGCTTAACTTCGCACAAACAGTGAAGAAGAGGTGCAGTACTGCTTTCTTGGAACCTATTAACTTTTAAAAATCACTTACCATTCCCACAGAAATTGGGGATCCAAAAACACCACCAGATCTTTGCATTACTCCACCAGTATATTTTTCACTAATAATCACTAAATCTCCTTCTAAACCAACTTCCGAGACCCCCAGCCTTTTCCTACAGTTGGCCTGCTTTTTAACTCAAATTTACTCACAGGTTAGTTTCCACTCGTAATGCCTTGGATTGACTCTTATACCAAATATTGCAGACCAGAATGTCCTGAAGATCCCTACCAATCACAAAGTGTGGAAGAAAGATAGGTAACCAATATGGATAATATGACCCAGGTAGTTTGATCAATGCAAAAAAGGCTCCAATTATAAGATGCCATGTAAGTTTCCTTTCCTGTCATCAATGACAAGATATCAATAATCTGAAATATAGGTATTATTGACTTGGAAGACATATCAATCAGTCCCACAACAACAAATAATTAATTTTACAATATCTTAATCAGTCCCATGACAAGAAGCTGCTAATTTTAGGAAATAACCCGAACATCCTTTGATAATTCAATTGCAATTTCCTTCAAAATCCCAGTATGAGCACTGCCAGCTAGCATGCCAAAGATTGTGAGTAGCTCCTTGTTTTCCCATCCAGAGTAGGTCATCTTGCTCAGAGATGAGATGATTGCCTCGGGCATGGGGAACCACTTTGTCACCCAAAAAGCAAAGCTAAACAAATGATGCAAAAACATCATAAAGGCTTTTTCCCATGCAAATGCTTTGATAGGTTCACAGCACTCCTCCAATATATTTTTAACTTTCTCAAGGTAGACATTAATAATCTCTTGAGGTACACCAGACTTCATATGGCAGAGCATGGCTAAACAGGCTTGGGCAATGATGAAGGTGAAGATGAGGTTGATGCAAACATTGATGCTCTGCTCTTTCAGTCAGATTTCCAAGGGAAATTTTTCACTCAGAAACAACCATCCAAGGGGCCCTCGTGGCCATGCAAAAGCTGCAACATAAATGCACATAAAGATCAGAGGTGTCATTGCTTGGAGATCAAAAGTTTAAAATGTTTAGTAGAGCATGCCTAAAATAGCAGAGGGAAAAATGAAAAGAAACACCAAAAAACAAAATCAGAAATCTGGCATCACAAGAGATTATATTGTTACCTGCATAGATTCTAAAAAATGTGTCAGTAATCCCCATCTCTAAACCAAAAATGCAGTGACAAACAACAAAAAGAACGAAATCAATCAGGCACATGCTCCAAACAGCAATTTCATGTATATTTTGAAAATTCACTTTTGCTCCAATCACATACAGAAAATATGATGCAGGAATTAAACATACTAAATTTTACGACTTATCTGCTTTTCTAGCAGCCAAAATTTTATCGCATTTCCCCTATGCTTGATAAACAAAAAATGATCATCAAATTCTCATATAAAAAATGGCACAAGAAGAAATTATGGATTCTGCAAGATATATATTGAAATTTTTCCCGCCCCACATTTGCTCAAAACAAATATCGAGTAATTGGCTAGACAAAATCCCTTACAATCTAGTCAAGAAAAAAGGTTGCATAACTGCTTTAGGGGCATAATTTTTCCCTATGGGCAGATGAAAGGATACAAGCAGTCTCATTATCTCTGTGAATGGAAATAGTTTCCATCATCTACATCAGTATTTTTCAAAAAAAATTGAGAGAGATAAACTAAGAAATCTGGATCTTGTAATTTTAGATATTTTTGTTGGGGTGTTTAGAAAGCAAGGTAACTCTAACTGCAAATAGATGAGAGAACTTGAATACAAGATTTGCTCTAACCTGACTTCTACCAGCATAGAGACTTTTATGATCTTGGTTGATCCTTTAATGCAACAAACTCCTGCAATTTTCAAGAAAAATAAAACCAATATAGATGAAAACCTTTGAATCAAAATCTAAAGCTAAACAACACAGCTAACATTTATTGAAGAGAAAATACAACATAAGTTTCAGAAGTGAGGGTTTTATAAGACTTAATATTTAAGAAAGAGATAATCCTACATAAGGCTTACATGCTTGGCTTCTTTCAGTGCAAAAATAATCTACTGTCGCATTTGTTAACATTAACCAGTAAAAGGCATTCAGACATTAACAAGCACAAACAAGAAAGTTAGAAACAAAGGAAATAAAAGGGCGCTCAGATACAAAAACGCCTCATATTTTGCATGAATACAATAATAAAAACATGTCACATATGTTTCATTTTATACAATAAAGAAATGTTTAGTTTGTTCTGATAAAACTTGCATCCACTACAAAGAAACTTATAGCCCTTCAGCCAAATTGTTTCTCTTATCATCAATTCACTGTATATAAACCATAGTTCGCAAACTTGGACTCGGAGAGTCCTCGGCAAGCCCAAAATTTTCAACTCGGCAACTTAGCGAGTACTAAAAATTAAAATCTCTTAAAAAACTTCTTTTTTTGGGTAAAATTCAATTACAAAATGTATTAAATTCAAAATTGACATCTTGAAAGAGAAAATGGATGGTTTTATAGCAAAAATAACATGTCTGATGTCCCCTTCTTAATTTGCTCTAGAATCATAATTGCAACAAATTAGGGTTAGGGTTACATCTTACAAAGTAAATACTCCTTTTAATATTGTGATCTTGGATTTGAATCCTGCATTCACAACATGAAAGACATGCAATGTACATACATCTATGTAACACAGAGATGCATTTCCTATCCCCAGGGGACTCATTTTTGTCCCAAAAACATTTCGGGGGTAGTGGGATGAAAAGGGGACATCCCCTAGCCGTCCCCGATTTCAAAAAACTACAGAAAATGATAGGAAACATCCCCTAACATTTGGGAATGGCTAGCCGTCCCTGAAATGCCTAAGGGACGCCCGAAACGTCCCCGATCTATCCCTGAAACGAAAAAATGTCCCCTGCACATTTGGATGATTTTTGGTATTAAAAAACAAAACACTTTTTTAAAAATTATTTTTGCCAAAGCGGCAATGTGGGGGGGCCACAAGGTTCGAATTCATGTTTGCTGACAATAAAAATTTCAAATGAAGGAGGTGCAACCGAGATTAGTCGGGCTACCATTGGATGATCCACTTCTGCCTAAGGGAGATTGTGCCTCAAATGATTCTAAGCCTTTGGATATTGATAGCTAGAATGAGGCTTAGTTTCATATGTTGTGGTTGTAGCCTGTTATATTTTGATGTTTGAGACTTCTGGATACATGTTTGAGACATTTTGAATTGGATATTTATATTGATAGACCATGGTTTTGATGTTTGAGACTATTGTTATAATGATTTATACTACTGCTATTATCATTTATGTTGTTATACTACTGTCGTAACTTGTGAATCGGTGATTTATTTGCATATTGTCTTGTTGTTATCAATTATTGAGATATCTCTCTCTTTCCCTCTCTACCTATATTATCCTATGTTACCTCGAGTTTCCAGGATAGGGGGTCGGGGAAACAGGTTTCCAGGACGTTTTTTTTTCCCAGAGTAGGAGATGGCAAGGGACGGCTATATATGTGTGTGTTTGTGTGTGTGTGGAAATCTGAATTTTCAAATATATTCATGAATTTCAGAATTACATAACATTGTAACATTCATCATAGCAACACAATTATCAATGTCATTCATCAAATCATCATAGAACATAGCATCAAATCGACTCATCATAGAATAGGAACATAGGATGACATCAAATGAAATTATGAATCAAATGAGAGTTCAAATTTCAATTTCATACATTCATAGATACTAAGATATAATTCATTGAAACAATGAAAAGCATCCTAGATTCATATCATATATCAAAATGCGCAAAGGTTGCAAGTTTCAACAAAATGAAAAGTTAAAGACTTAAAGTATCATATCATATATCAAGATTCAATTATCATTGCATCAATGTATCATATCATGTCAAAAGAGTCAAGACTCAAAGTCTGAAACATCAAAGTCAATGAAAACAAAGATAGTATGACAATTGCCCCTAATCTTGATCCATACCAATGTCATTGTCACTATCAGCCTGGGCCTCAAAGGTCGCATCATCCAACGGAACACCAAGCAATCCTAGAGGTGTGTCGTCCTCATCAACCTAGGTAGCGTCTTTGGGATCAATATCCCATCGTAAAGTTGGGGTCTGTCCATACTCTGGAGTCTTACGATCCACAAGTTGCGGAGCACTATGCACAACCACTTACTTCTCTGCTCGTTTAGAGGTAAGCCTATTCCTCTTTACGAAGTGGATAAAGCTATATGTAGACCAATTCCTCTCTGCAACAAAGGAACTAGCAACCTGTGACAAGAGACGAATTGCATGCATCTTCAACTATGGTGCATTTGCCCCATGCCATTGCCATCGTCCAATGGGGCTTTTTTGTGCCATTACTGCTCTATCCATCTTCGCCTCTGGTGTGCTAAAGTTTGGACTCTCAAGGTTTGTGAAGGTAACCAGATTCCTTATCTGAATACATCTTTTGAAGGACCTTCATAATCCCATGTCTCACCTCATCATCCTCACTAGGAGCGCACCTTCCAGGCCTAGGCCCATACCATTTTGGATTTAGTGCATAGGCTGCCATGTGAAGTGGAATATTCATAGCATTCCACCTCCACATGAAAATTGGCTTAATGTACTCCTCATAGAAGACCAAATCATTATCATGAGCCAAAATTATTTGCTTCATCTTCTGAAGCATGTTGTCCATAGTCTCATATATCTCTTCAAGGTTAGGAGAGTCTGTATCAGCATATCTTATGACATCTACAGCAGGAGAGATGATGGAGCAAATATATCTACAATAAGAATAAGAACAAAATGTCAAAATCTGAATTTTTTTAATTAAATGACTGAAAATCAGAATTTTTTAAATTTAAATCTGAAAATTGAAAGAAATTTATGATTTTTAAATGAAAATGAGAATCAACAATGTCTTACCTCACATTGGACCACCAATCATCATCAAGGATCCTCTGTTTGATGGCTTTTCCTTCAGGAGTGTTTGCAGTAGGCCATCTATTCCACTCTGAATTCACTACCATCATTTGTAGAGCATCATTCACCTCAACTATCCTCTCTAGCAAAATGTAGTAGTTGGCATATCTCGTCTCTACGAGTTTGAGAAATTCCTTCTTTGAAAACGTCCTGAAGAGAGCAAGTGAGGTGTGGTAGTTGCAAACGAACATCTGAATATCTCTACCTTGTGTAACCACTTCTTTTACCCAAAACAATTTCCCCATGTCCTTCAATGCATTGTTCAATGCATGAACACAACATGGAGTCCAAAAGATGTGCTTGTAAGCACCCTCCACCATCATACCAGCCAATTTGCACACATGTGCTGAATCAGTGATCACCTGAACCACATTTGAGGGCCCAAACTCCTCTATGGCCTCTCTTAGAATGCCAAACTGAAAATCTGCATCCTTCTGTTTCCTTGAACAATTAACAGCTCTAAGAAAATAAGATCGAGCTGCACATGTGACAATGATCTTGATGAGTGGTCAATGTCTAATATCAATCCACCCATCCATCACAATGGAACAACCACTCTTCTTCCAAGTACGCCTGATATCCTCCATCACTAAACTCACCTTGGAATATGCTTTGTCAAGGAGGGTAGTGCGTAGTTTATGATCTCTAGGGGGTACAAAAGAGGGACCAATATTACCTGCGTCTTTGAGCATTTTCTTGGAGAATGGAGAACGGGCTACATGAAATGGGATGGCATGGGCAAAAACGAAATCAGCAACAGAACACTGCCGATTCCCATGCCTATGCATTGAACAAATTTGAAGCCGACACTGGCTGCCCACTATCACTAGCCTTCCTCTTTCCTTTTTCATTTTGTTTGGCTCCCACACTATGAATGGCACTACTACTAGATGACATGGTGTGAAGACTATGAGTATGGTTGTGAGGGTTGAGGCATTACGAAGGACAGACCTTTAGACTTGTATTCAGCCTCCATGTGTAATCTATAACAGTCTAATTTTGCATCCTCCTTTAGATTTTTGCAATATTTAACTCCTTTGCCCGTAACACCTAAGAAATGAGACCACACCCTTGTGTAGCTCCCTCTAATTTCACCTTCGCATACATTGGCATTTATATACCCAACTTCCACCCGAATTTTTCTTTTTGACATCTATTGGATGAGCAAGGCAAAATAGAGGATTTCTTGGGGTTAAAAGGGCCTCGTGCAAACTCTTTCAGGACAGCTGAAGGGATTTCGAATTTGTTTGATTCATCTCTTGATTCACTCCCAACACTTCCACTACCACCCTCAATTCCAACTTCTTCCTCTTGCCATTCATCACCACTATCGCTACTACTACCGCTCCTGTTTAATGAGTATGTTATCACAGTACAATGCAAGCTCAAGATTCTGAAATTTAAGAAAAAAAAATAAAAATCAGACATTTGTTTTTTGAATTTTTCTTAAAACTATTTAAAAAAAATTAAAATGTTTAATAAACTTTGAAAGCTGAAAGAGAAATCTGAAATACTAAATAGTATTAATATAAAAAATTTATATTAATAGTAATACTATTTAGTATTTCAGATTTCTGAGTTTCTCTTTCAAATTTATAATAAAAACCAAAAATTTTAAATAAAAAAATCAATCAACAAAGTAGAGAATTATTCTACTTTGTTGATTAGTTCTTGTGTTTTTATTATTTAAGATTCTAACTCTTTGATTTTTTACTTTTATTTTAAATTGAACAAAGAAAAACTTACAGTCAAAAAACCTGAAAAATGCAAATGCCAAACAATGTTGGGAACTTGGAAGGGCTGAACGCACAAACACCTCTGCAAACGCCTCTCACAAAACCCTCAAACCGTCTCTGCAAGCACCAAAACCACTGTGTCTGCAAGCAGCAAAACCCTCTCTGTGTGAGTCTGTCGTTGTCCGTCAAGGAGAAATGAAACAAAAAAAATAAAATGTATGATATGATATTTTATTATTTTATAATCTTAATGAGGTGTGGGGCCCACGAATGGGCAAAAAAAATTTGCACATTGTTAATAAAAAAAATTTAAACCTTTTTTGCTGTTGGAAACGTCAAATTGTCCCTAGGACAATTGGGGAATGGCTTGGCTGTCCCCAGCCATCCCGGGGACGATCAACGCCCATCAGAAACTTGTTGACCGTTTCCAGTATTTTGGGGACAATTTCCGATCTTTTGAGCGGATCGGGGACAGCTTGGAAACGTCCCCGGTCGTCCCCCCGTCCCAGAAACTGTTTCCAAAACCTGGGGTTTGGGGTGGAAGCGCATTTCTGGGTAACAGATATTATCTTAATATATTTTGAAAAATTCATATATATATATA
>MU224211.1:393507-417883 GCA_018584345.1 Thuja plicata
ATTAAGAGGAAGAGCCTTGTGATCGTTCTCGCATAAGTATTATGCCGATGATTCTTTCCTTGATGTAACGCTGAATTTGGATCCAGGATACCAAGTTCATCTATATAGAGTGAACATTTTAGGATTGCTCTATTTTTTCGAGATCCCTTCCATTATTCATACCACTAGAAAGCCTTTTCGTTTCAGCCCTTCTGTAATATAGCTATTTGGAGCCAATGGCAAATCTCTCTTCTTCTGTTTCAGCATTTTTTGATGGGTTGATGCAAGAACGAGAAGAAGGGCCTGTGGTGATGACAGGGGATGAAGTGTGCATACCCAGATCAACAGACCTATTAGAGTCACTTGGATTGCCAGGTGGGCTGCTGCCCCTCAAGGACATTAAGGAATGTGGGTTTGACAAGAGCACAGGGCTGGTGTGGATCAAACAAAAGAAGAAAACCCAACACCATTTCAAACGAGCCGGCAGGCTGGTGAGCTTTGATGAAGAAGTGAGGGCTTATGTGGAAGACAAGAAGCTTAATAATGTGTCAGGTGTCAAGGCCAAAGAGTACTTGGTTTGGGCTCCTGTTGGGGATATAACAGTTGAGGGCCCATTTGATGAAACCATCCGCTTCAAGAGTTATGGAGGCATTTCCATGACCTTCCCTGCCAAAGCCTTCTCAAGGAAGGAATAATCACATGCTTCTGATGGGCAAGTTCCCATTTTTTTCCCATTCTCTTTTCATTGATACATTGGACTTATATTATTTGCTAGCCTTTGGAGGGTTGGATTGTCATGTATCATATTTATTCTTCAAAGGTTCTCATGTATTGGATTTAAAAATGATTATTTCAAACAGCCCCTGGTGCTGCATTCTTTCTTTTTTAATCAATTCCAACAATAGATTGTTTTCTAATTTGTAGATTTGACATGCTCCTGTTCTTTTGTCTGTTTCTTTTTTTAAACCGTACATGCCTAATCGAGAAACGTTCCTTTGGCAGAGGAAAGTCATTGAAACAATTTTTTCTAGTTCAGTCCATGCGAACAGCAAATTATTTTTCATAGCTTGTTTGGCAGAATATTTCGATGTTGAATATTTTTTTAAAAGAAAAGCAGGCCAGAAATGTAAATCATGTAGATACGAGGAATAATGGAAAGGGACAGCTCAGCGGTTGAGGCTCAGACTGAATCTTGAAGATGAAAGATCAACGGCGAGGTTCCATGGAATGAGCTAGCAGATAGCCCTTATCTATCATGCAGTACACGTTCTTTGAACACGTGTGCAGGTACTGCTACGTAAAATGGAAACTAACGCTGCATTCCCACTGAGGTGTAAAATGAAAACTGACGCTACATTCCCACTGACAATCAATTACCTCAGCAACATTTTTGAAAATCAACGATGGACGGTCGAGAAGCTCCCAATGGTAGTCATTGGGCTCTCGACCATTTCCAACCATCGATCTGTAAAACATGCCGGGCCTTTCTCAAATAGAAATGCCTACGGCGTAATAAAGATGCACTAACTATAGGAAGAGGTTTCTACTTATGACATACTCATCTCCAAAGTCGCTAGTAAAAGTTAACAATTAATAAATAAAGATGCACTAACTATAGGAAGAGGTTTCTTCTCATAAGTAGTAAGTTATTCTTTGAGGCCCCAAGAGTGGACTTGGGTGCGGAACTTCCGCTTTTTGGGCAAATCCGTTGTTTGGTTTGCTAAAATGCAATTCGGGTTTTCGACATCAAAATCTGGTTTTGACACCAAAACGAGTGGCACTATCTTCCCACCCAATAGGTGGAATATGATTTCATCTTCAGGGTTTTGAAATAAGTACTAATTATTTTAAAAAGCTTGCTACGGATGCAATGCGAGAACATAGGACATTTGCAGAGGTGATGCATTTTTTGTTCCTCTCACTGTGACAGTATTTGATGAAGTTGTGATACTGGGAATATGGGCGTCGAATCTGTGAGAGCATTCAAATTAATGAGATCATGGAGAGTTCCTAGACATAGTAACAATACAATAGCCAATGCCAATAGAAAAGAAAATTCACCGTCGAGTAGGAGATTCACAACAGTCATCAAACATCTGTATTTCTCCCTATCATGACCGTAATTTCCTGTGGTGGGAAACAGCTCAATGCAATTTCCGCATCATTTGACTCCTCGCCTGATGTTGGCCACACACCAATCCTGAATAATTCGACGGAGAGCACGATTTGGAATTGTGTCATGTGTACCCAGAATCTGGTTTGTGACAGGGCAGACATTGTTGCCGATGTCGATCTTTCATCCACATGAGATTTTGGCTCAGCCTAACTGCCCAACTTTTATTGACACCAACTCCACTTCAAACAGTTTGACATCGATAAATATTGGGTGGATAGTAACAACCGTAGCAACATTTGAAGCAACAGTAACCAACTGTCCACAAGCACGCTGAGTCAAGTAATTGGGCCCCTCACTCCCTCTACTAAATCCAAATGCCATCCCACTTTCAGTCATTCTTCCCTTTTACGGTTCAAACTCTTGAAATCCAATGTCGTCATCTATTGCATTGTCGTTGTGGCTAACTTCTCAGTTCCACTTCTAATTTTGAAATTGGCAACCAAACGTAGAAGATGAATTGTCTCAGTCATCTTCCGGGTCAACCAAACGGTCCAAACTATCTTCCGAATACACAAAACCGGAATTTCAAAACCTTATTTTGAGATAATCAGGTTTTGAGTCAAATTCTAATTCCTCAAACAAACGGGGCCTTATAGTATTGAGATTTAGTGATTAAAGGGTTTTTTCTATTTTTTAAATAACAGAGATTAAAAATATATTTTAACAATTTTAATTGTTATCTTTCCAATATGATCTTTGGCAGCAGTTTTTAAGTATTAGTTTTATGTAGTAGCAATTTTTAAGTGTTTGTATTCATTTATTTATATCTTTTTAAGAAGCTAGAAATTTACAAATTTTTAAGTCATTGATCTTAAGAAGCTAAGTTTTTGTATTCATTGATTTATATGTGCATTTGAACTATATGTCTAGACTATTACAAAATAAAAAGTGGTTTTGTATTTATAGATGTTTATTGAAACTATATTTTAGACTATCATAAAATAGAAAAGTGGGTTTTTAAAGTATTTGGACAAGGATTTAACGAAGAATATATTTTATTGCAAATAATATTTTGTGATGTTTGATATGTATGGCATGAGTCTGAGTAGATTATAAAATTGATTTTATTTCATTATGGATCAATCCTACAACTATTGACTTGGTCTTTGCATCTATAGCTCATAAAATTTTCTATGATGATTTGACCTTTTTATGTGATTGTGAATCTTGTGTACAAAAACTTTAAAATATGTTCTATAATATTTGAACATTGTGGTGTTGATGATCATAATTAGAGTTTGTTATGCTAGATATTGGAAGTAGCGTACTCCCTTCATTTTGCCTTTATCAAAACCTTGGGTCAACTTGGTAACTTTGCAATAAATAGAAGATACACAAAATAGAAGGTAATCGTTAGTATGTCGTTAAAAATGTTAATTTGTTGACATTATGTATTTGTAAGGATTATGCAATATTAGATCATGATAACATTTCGTGATGCTTAGATATTCAAATGAATTAGGGCTTGTTCTTTTGGGGAGAACGGGGAATTCATCGACCTCGAGATCAGTTAAAAATAACAAGAGATGAACTGGCCTTTGCACCACCTCACTTCAACTAGCGCTTTAGTGATCTAAGGGATACAGACAACTAAAATGCTAAGGATGTATTTAAGACAAAACAATTATAAAAGTGAAAGGAAGTGACTCAAATAACTACTATACACTAACAGGTAAAGATATTTCGATCACATAAAATGAAAGAGCAAACTACAGAGATCAAATGTTAAAATTTGTGAGCTCACTACCTCGAACACCAACGTGGGTCAAGGATGACAACATAGGTGTAAGAGGTTGGAGCAACGCGTGTTTGTTCTAAAATGAACGTGGCACATAAATCTATGCACATATCTCAAAACAATGATTAAAATGCAAAAAGTAAAATATGTTAGTGATGACAATGATAAAAACCTAAAATATGTAAATAAAGACAAAGTGAAATAACAAGGTGGTACAAAAACTTAAAACCCAAAAGAAATCGAATATATGTTGATAAAGAGAACAAGTTGTTCCACTTCTTTTCACCCCAATGAACCTGCACACATGGAAATAAGGAAAATGGTTGTGGGTTTATAGGATCTTGTCATAGTCAAACCCTCATTTTGATGTTTCCAACTCCACATACAACCAGATAGATAGTCGATGATAGATGACTAAAATAGACAACAATAGAAGGTAATAATTAACAAGAAGATTATAAAGACAACACAATGTGCTCAATGAAATGCAAGATAGGATAGTGAGAAACTCCCCTTCAATACAACAAAGTTGGAGCTCAATGGAGTGAAGGCAAGTTGACAATAGTGACAATGTCAATGCACTGTGAAAGTTGCAAGACCATGCACAAAGTCATCCCAATACAAGAAGAATATGGTGAAGAATTTGTTCAACCATAATGGTGAAGTCACTACAACAAAACAGGCAATTAGCTCCCTTTTTTGCTCCTTTTTATGCTTCCACCCACTTATTCAATGTATTTTTCTCTAATTTTCTAAAAAGTCGGCATTATTTTTTAGGATGTCATTATTTTTGGCATTATTTGTACCATGAAAAAAAGTAGGCGCTAAATCTGGTGCTATTTAGCGTCTGATTTAGCGCCTAAATTAGCATCTAAGTTAGCTCCTAAATTTGTAGTGTCTAATTTAGTGCCTAAATTTGTAGTGTCTAATTTAGTGCCTAAATTAGCGCCCAATTTAGCACCTAAATTTGTGCCTATTTTAGTAGCACCTAACTTAGCGCCTAGTTTAGCACCTAAATTAGTGCCTAGTTTAGCACCTAAATTAGCGCCTACTTTAAAACCTAAATTAGTGCCTAACTTAGCACCTAATGAAGTGCCCATAATTAGTGCCTAATTTAGCACCTAAGTTATCGCCTAAATTAACATTATGCATTATAAAGGCCCCAAAACTATCCTTATACATGCAAGCATCACATGGGCTCCAAAAATGATGTAGAGTTGCTCCAAAAATGTCCATAACTCATGCAAAAAAGAGCCCCCCTCACAAACTATCCAAAACTATATTCTTTGATTGTTCCTGCAGCCATTAAAACTTTGTTTTGCTATTGAAACTTTGTTCTATGAGTGTTCTTGCTCATCATAACTTCCATGTTCTATCGAATTTGACATTAATATGAATTTATGAACTCTATAAACCTTCATTGAATTGGAAGAGATAATTGAATGTCCCTTTGTTTCAGATATGTCAATTCTTATTTTGCCCTCTAAATAAGATTGTATTGCTCTTGTACTTTCCTCATGACAAACTACAATGATGAGGGAAAAAAACTATAGTATTGTCTCCTATTTGTTTTCCCACTTCTTTCCCTAACCATACAAATTTCAGAGACTTCTACCCTTAATGAGGTTCCATTGACCTTTACTGTCAATGAACAAAATTCAACGTTCCTTCAAATCAAAATTTGATGAGGCATGGAAGTTGTGTTTCTTTTCTTGCAAATTTAAATGTAAACTCTAATGCAACAATATTTTCTAACAATCGACACTATCACATCCATGCTTGGTTTGTTGGTATTCTCCCTGACTACATGAACTGAAGTGAAAGCTCTACCTCAAAACTCTCTCAAAGAATCACTACAACAAAACTGGCAATTAACGTCTAAAATAGCGTCGACTTATAGTGTAGTTTGTGCCTAAAATAGCATCTTTGTGTTGGAGCAAAAGTCGGCGTAAAAGTATCTCTAGCCTTTTTCGCTGATTTTTGCATCGTCTTTTGGACTCAAGAACATCCAAAACTTTAAAAAACCCCCTCTATGCAACTGACAACTCTTCTGAAAAAAAAAAACTCCTCCCTTATTAAGCACATGTAGAAAATAATCTCCTTCCATTTCTGGATTTAAAAATATAATATTTATAACTTGATTTATAAAACACCAAGTTAAAAATATTAATTACATCCCTTATAATGCAAGAAAAGATAATAATTCCATCCCTTCTAGATCACATATATTTCTTATTATTGTATTTCAAAATTTAATATTTATTAAATAGATTATAAGACACTATTTAATAAATATTAAATATAAAAGAATAATGTAATAACAAAGAAAACATAACTTATATTAATATTAAGGAGAAGAAGAATTCAGATATCAAGAAGGTTAAAGGAGGTAAACCAAAAAGATTGTTTTCATATCCTCAGATGAGGAGGATGAAATTAATGAAAGCCCTAGAAAGAGTAAGAAAAAGAAGGATAGTAAAAATAAAAAAGAGACTGAGAGCAGAGGTGATGAAACTATGGATGACACCCAGAATGTTCAGCAAAATATGGAGGAGACCAAACAAATTATCAATGACAATGCGAGAAAAGATACCACCCCTCCTGGTAACCAGACTGACAATGTGGACACTAATCAGGTTTGTGATGATGCTAACAACAAAGAAAAAGGTCCAGTTCAGATTGGTCAGGATCAAAAGGAAAGTATTCTGGAGTTTTTTCGTTTTATGGTTAATATTGCTCAGAATACTGAAAAAATTAAGGTTGACCTAAAGGAGCAGGACAAAATTGTCAATATGATCATAAAGGCAAACTTTGGTGACAAGCCCCTGGCTACTTGTTTGGAAGAATGGATGGAAGTTGTGCGCAAAGGGGAGTCCTTCGGGGATCTCGATGGCACTGTCCTCCAAATGGAAAAGAAGTTGAATGATTTGGGAAAGGATTTCAAGGACAACAACTATGAAGCCAAGATTACCAGCTTGGAGAGTAAAGTGGTGAAGCTGGAAAGTACTTTGAAGAAAAGCAGTGAGCAGAGCTTCCAAATTGTGAAAGCCTCTGTGGACCACAATAAGATCCTGGTTACTAAAATGGAGCAAAATAGGGGAGAGGAAACTAAGGAGATAACGGAGAGCACTAGGCCTAGCAAAAGAACCCGTGCCAGCACCAGAAAGAAGGATGTTGATTTGGAGGATTTGAAGGCGTCTGTAGGCAACATGGAGCTCCTAGTCATCCAGGCTAAAGAACTTATGAAAACTTGCTAGTTGTTGCCTTGCTTTCTTTTTGTTGTCTTTTTCTAATGCTGTATGTTTTCTGTCTAACTTGTCTTTTTCTATTGTTTGCTTTTGGGGCCTTGGGCCTATGTTTCATCAGGTGATGTTGCATATTTTGGTTTGAACTTTAATGCTTATCCTCTGATCTCATTGTAAAAGGTTTCGGATCCTTTCAAAACCTGTTTTTACTTAATCAAAATTTATATTAATATTTATTACATAAATAAATTATATCACTTAATAATTATTAATTTTCATTAACATTTATTAAGTAAAATAATTTATTAATATAATAAATATTAACAAAAGTTATAACTTAAGGCAAAGTTGTTTTATTTTATCCCTGTGGCGCTCTTTCCACATTTTTTCCAAAAAATAAAAATATGAGAAAAAAAACTCTTTTTCCTTATGGTGCCTTTTAGGGTATTTGGAACCCTAATATCACAAACACTTTTCTCATTTGCATTATGGGCTTTGCTCCTTCAAAATTTCTGGAAGAAAATTCTCTTCGCTCTGTCGTTGTTGCTGGAAGAATGATGGTTTCTATGGAGCTCTATGGGATTTTGATGGAGATTTCTGAAGGATTCTTTTTGCCATGTTTGAAGGTAAGTTTCTGATTTGAGCTCCATTTTCCTTTCTATTGCTTCACATCCAATAGTCAAGCTCTTAGAACATAAATAAAACTAAAATTTGGGCTTTAACCTTACAAATCGTGGTTTAAATTTGATGGGAATCTTTGTATCTTTTCCTACAATGGCTGCCATGAGGGTTTTGGCTTTTTGTTGACCATGGCTATTTCACTTCTTTTCTGCTTATGTACTAAAACCAGTGAAAATAGCTTATGCTCCTCATTGTGTGTCAATGTCTAGGGTTTTTGTGAGAATATTTGGCAAAAGAACTATTGCTTACAAGAATGTTTCATTATTTCTATCAAAACAAAGTTGTGGCCCTCATAATTGTATATGGTGAATACCCATGTTGTTCAATGCTAGATCCATTGTTATCTTTAGTGAGGATTGTTGTTCTTCATGATAACACATTTGTCTTTGATTGTTAGCATCCTGGTGATCTCATTGCATAAATTGTAAAGAAACAAAACAACAAACATAAACCTCCCCTTTTTCAGCTCCAACTACAACTCAACTTGATATGGCCAAAAATGCACATTATTCATTTTTATCACAAATAACTCCTTGTTTTCTTGTTTATCTAAACAAATCTAAGCATTTCCTTGTGTATTATTCTTGTAAACAATCCCTTTGTTGTTTGACTAAGGGTTTCATCCTTCACATACCTTGAGACCCTTACTTTATCTGTAGCCACTTCCTATATAAAATGACAATGAGGGTTTTATTTTTGCAAATAAAAATAAACTCATGCTATTGTTTGTTGTTATTTAACTGCTATACTGGGTATTTCTTCCCTATGTGTTGCATATTGTTTGATATGCTGAAAATAGCAATTAAACAAGGAGTATCCTTTATGATAAATACAATGGTGTCCTTGGATCATTATAACGAATTTTATGCCTCTTTATTGAAAACTGGATCATTAATGTTCCCTTTTTTAATATGAAATCAATGATTCTTTTTCTAAAAACTTTGACACCCACCTTTACTGTATTGAAAACGTGATTTTGAATAGCTCATCTCTATGTCTTTTTTTTCCAATAATTTTGACTCATTCTTTATGCGTTGTTATTTCTTGAAGCACTATGTGAGTATATTGATGTTTGAAATCAATGTTCTTTCTGGTCATGTGATTTCTTTCACCCCGCTATTATCATCTTTCAACAAAAATATTTATTGTTGTTGTTCTTTGCTCATTGGGCTACCTCTCCAACTTATAATAGTCATTTCATTGCTTGATATCATGTGCATGGTATATTAATTTTATCATTGCATGTAGCTCCATCATTATTCATTATCTCCTATGATAAATGATTCACTGTGACAACTATTGTTGTTCCTTTCTTTAACATTGTTAAATACTTGTTCCAAATTGTTAAATTCAAATCAGAATTAAATGACTTTTAATTTTCTTATATATAATCTTTATATATATATATATATATATAGTAACAAATATATCTAAATATATTAATGTCATTGTATTGCAAATTGGATAAATGAGATTTATTGTTTGTTGTATATATTCCCTTTTATCAATCAACAATCAACTATATATACTTACGAGACATGTCATTATAGAGACATGTCTCCTTGAGGAGACATGACTCTATAATACCATGTCTTTTCATTTAACCTTTTCTTAACACCCGATAATGATTAATCAGTGTTTTCATTAATACGTGGTAGTATTACCCATTGACTGCATTCGATATAATATCGATGCCTTTTGGTAGCCGATCGGTATTATAACCGATACACATCGGCCATGTTTATTTCATATACCAATATAATTGGTGCGTTAATATAACCGATGTTAATCGGTATCAAAAATAATTTATAATTTAATATCAATGTTAATGTTTGGTTATTCGATCAAGTTTAATTTAAATATAAATTTATGTATGTATATTAATATATATTGATAATAACAATATATATATTATTATTATCATATATATCAATATTCATACATAATTTAGTACGATTTTATATATATTATAATTCTTTTATCTGATCAAAGCTATAAACATCAACACTCCCTCTTAGCTAGAGAGGATAAACATATATTATCTCAATGTAATATGTGAGTATAGATAATCATTTATAATTTATATCATTTAACTGATATCAAGAGCAATGGTCTTCAAGTATCAAGTCCATGATACTCACCAAGTTCTCAGAGCAATGGTCTCCAAATATCAACTCACAAGATATTCACCAAGTGCTCAAAATGATCATCGTGAGTAATGGTCTCCAAGTATCAAGTCCATGATACTCACCAAGTACTCAGAGTATTAATGGTCTCCAAATATCAAGTCCATGATATTCACCAAGTACCCTTGTATGATATGTGAGTGTGGATAATCATTTTAAAACTTATATCATTTTACTGATATCACGAGCAATGGTCTTCAAGTATCAATTCCATGATACTCACCAAGTGCTCAGAGCAATGGTCTCCAAATATCAACTCACAAGATATTCACCAAGTACTAAAAAATGATTATCATGAGTAATGGTCTCCAAGTATCAAATCCATGATACTCACCAAGTACTCAGAGTAATGGTCTCCAAATATTAAGTCCATGATATTCACCAAGTACTCAAGATGTCTTGTATGATATGTGCACTAGTATCACATATGTGATACTTACCAATATAGACATGATATATCCATACAATAGAACTTGTAAGTATTTTAAACTATACCTTCTAGTCCATATTGATTTGCAGGATATAAACTATCATAATGGAGATGTTTGCAAGGTTGTCACCTCACAACATCAATCAAATACAAGTGTTCATTGTCAAAAAGTCGTCACCTTTCTTCAATGTTCACAGGAGGGCCCATAAGTCAAGGATTCACACACATGACATCCACCTTGACTCATCTCAAAGGGTGAAACCAAGGGCTTTCACCATAGACTTCTCTCAAAGAAAAGAATGCAATAAAGTACATATCAAGAAATCGTTGATGATGATACTCCCTCTCAACAAGGGATTTGTTCTCCACAACTCCAAGGTTGTTCAAAAAATGCACAAACTTTACTTTGGCAGGAGGCTTGGTGAGAATATCGGTTGTCCAATCTTTAGTGATAATGTACCTCATATGAATACTAGAGCAACCATCTCTCCATGGTCTACTCCCTCTAAATCAAGATCCTCAGATGTCAGCTGATGCAGATTCTCTAGATGCTCCCTCTGTCACGAAAGCATACCATATTCACATACTCCAATCATGGAAGATATCTTACTCCAAGAGACTCATTATTTGTTCAATGATCACGACATTTTTCGCAAGAGTGGTTTCTCATACACAAATGTACTTGTCTGATTCCATAGTAACATGAGTGAATGTAATAAACTGTGGATTTATCTCGAGAGTTTGCAACACCAAAAATTCGCGATTAATGTCACATGCGTCAACCTCCTAACATATTTCAAGGTTGTCTCTAATGAATTTTCAAACTCCCTCTGAATCTGATATCAACATTCAACTTAGTTCCATACCTGCAAGCATTAATTTCTTTCTCCCTTGAATGCAATCACTTATGCTTCTTCATACTATCTTATCTCTATGCACTATGTTGCCTCTACATCAAAAGACTTCGAACGCATAGTGTCAGCTGCAATGATACGTGTATAATCTTACACACTCAGTAGTGGATGTATCACAACAATACAAAATGGGCCCACTTCCATAGCGTATAAGTCAATGCAATGCGAATCTACAAGATTTCTTCACAAGCATGCCCAAATGCCACACACATGAGAACTCCTTCAAGCCGCTTCTCAGAAATGAGAGTGATATGTATACAGACTCAAACCAAAAATATCAAAGAACTAATTAGTCGATGTAAATCACCACCCAATTTGCACCAAGGCCTTTGCAACATACAAACTCGATGACATATATCTTTATCTTCTATAGTTGATCATATATACTACCAGCTCCATCATACTCTGCAATCCAGAGAAGGCAACAACAATTCGATCTCGGGAGCATTGCGATACATATCTTGGCACATTCACACAACAATATCATTACATCCAATCCTCGGCAACATCAGAAATTTTTCTGTATCATTTTGCAATTCTGAAAAGCATACTGGGAATGGGTGGCGAACATAAATTAAGGGAAGGCATCATCAATATCAATCACTGTGATATGTGTACTATGCATAATTGAGCTGCATCTCTGGCAGCCGCAACTTCACCAAGAACACATCCAATCGACCACGCGCTCTAGATTGTCGTCCTTACACAGCGACATCTCCATTCTATTCATATACACACTTCAACATTACACCCACCGGTCACACATATTGTCGTCCCATACAGGAGACCATATTAGAGCATATTTATTGTACCAACCGAGTATAATTCACCAAGTAGATCCAGAGACTTCTAATAACTGAATGATGAATGACAAGCATCCCGTGTATATCAGAATAGAGCTCGATCGTCCATTGTAGAAGGGGGTCATGATGCTCTTTTTCAATCTGATATAAGTCATCCATAGTTTGGGCCTTCGAGTTGGATCAATACCATGTTCGTTTCCTATTAGTATTTCTGCCGCTAATATCTTTGTCTGCAAGAGGCATGAATTTACAGATGCGCTGATTAGGGATTATATTTGTTGGTTAGACCTCTGTGTTTAGAATGGTATCTCTGCTGATATATTTATAGCTTGCGTATAACCTTATATCAATATCGAATATGACTAGATTGTGCTAATATGGTCTCCGATTGCTGATGTTAGCAGACTCAAATATGCTAGTTGCTCAACCTTCTGATTTCTGAACACTGGTATTTTCAACTCCTATGCCGACCAGATGGAGTCAATGTGCCATCGATAGATACAACATACTAGACAAAATTGTTTTAATCATTTGCAACTTGTTCCTCTTAAAATTGCAAGTATAGATAAATTGAGTGTCGTGATACTAGTTTAGATTGTCTCTTGTTTGATTGTCTCGTCTAATGATCGTTTGTCTGCTGTGATGTGCACTTGAAATGCGATGTAGTTTCAGAGGTGCACCCGATGCTAAAACACGTTTGCTTCTCCCCAAAATGAATTCACAATAGATCACTAGAAGCTTTCCGACATGGATAAATATTGGAAGGCAGAGATATTGTGAGCCCACTCACAATTGATGATCACCTCTGTAATTTAGACACAAATCGTGATCAATGTATTATATAGTTCACACTCTCGTGATTGCTGCAATAGGTGCTAGATGAGCATTCACCTAGAATGATTACTTTGTGAGCCCGCTCATAGTCCATTTGATAGGCTCTTCTACCATTTTGTATCCACTTCGACTAGTATTTTGTTATGATCTATATTCAAGGCTCCAGCGCATTGACAATCCGACCTCCTTGTTCGGATGACATTATCAACTTGCTGCTACTCTGAAATCAAACATTGTTTATCCAACACAGCTCACCAATCCCAGAGACATTCATTCCTGCTCTAATACCATGTTAAATTCAAATCAGAATTAAATGACTTTTAATTTTCTTATATATAATCTTAATATATGTTATTTATATATAATTACAATATATTTATTTATTTATTACATATATAGTAACAAATATATATAAATATATTAATGTCGTTGTATTGCAAATTGGATAAATGAGATTTATTGTTTGTTGTATATATTCCCTTTTATCAATCAACAATCAACTATATATACTTACGAGACATGTCATTATAGAGACATGTCTCCTTGAGGAGACATGACTCTATAATACCATGTCTTTTCATTTAACCTTTTCTTAACACCCGATAATGATTAATCAGTGTTTTCATTAATACGTGGTAATATTACCCATTGACTGCATTTGATATAATATCGATACCAAAAGCCTTTTGGTAGCCGATCGGTATTATAACCGATACACATCGGCCATGTTTATTTCATATACCAATATAATTGGTGCGTTAATATAACCGATGTTAATCGGTATCAAAAATAATTTATAATATAATATCAATGTTAATGTTTGGTTATTCGATCAAGTTTAATTTAAATATACATTTATGTATGTATATTAATATATATTGATAATATATATATATATATATATATATATATATATATATATATATATAATTATTATTATCATATATATTAATATTCATACATAATTTAGTACGATTTTATATATATTATAATTCTTTTATCTGATCGAAGCTATAAACATCAACAACAACAAATGATAGGTGAAAACTCCCTTATTTCTCACTTCTCTTTCCTACCTACTTTCTTTGGTTTCATGACTATTACCATATACCTTTTATTATACCTTCCATAAACATAAATTTGGCATTCTCTTATTACAATTGTTGCTCCATGATGAATGTTGATTTTCTATGGTGCAGACGCATCTAATTCAAAAAATTTATTTTAATATGTAATAGGGGTCTAGTGCATGTACATGGTCATTTTAATGTAATAAGGTCATTTATAAGTTTTGTTGTCGTGTTTAATGTTTGTAGTGTCATGTTGTTACAAAAATGTCAAATGTTGTCATCAAAATTGTAAAAGTTGTTTGTCAAGTTTGCAACTTCTTTGAAGGTGAAAGGTCATTGAGCTAAAATTTTGTATGACCTTTAGATTTCAGTTTTTAAACATCTTAAAAATCCCCATTTTGGTCAAATGAAGGGATTGGATGGTGAATTTTAAGAGAAATTAATAAGAATCCAAACATTACTTTTTTACAACTCCATTGTTTTCTATTTTTTACTGTTATAGTCACTTTTCATGTATGGTACGACCCTATACAGACACATTAGTGCATAATACCATATCCAAATGAAATTTATATGATTCTAGTTTTATTTGGTTCAAGTTTGAGGTAATTTCATGGAGAAATGAATGAGTTATGTCCATTTTAGTGACAACGCCTTGTTTAGAAATGTCTTCCAAAACTTGCAGCCAAAGAAAATAGTGGTACAACTATATGACGACCAGTACGACCCTTTAAATTGGTGAGAAGTAAGATATTGATGTCACAAACAAATTTTATTCTTTCCAAAAAATTTCATTTTGAGGTTTAAGGGGTCAACTAACTCAATTTCTGAAAATTGTCTCGTGGATGAGGGTTTTGACAAGAAATTGTTTATTGGAGCACCTTTCACCATTGGAATCTTTATACATATATTTCATTGAAGGTTTAAGGAGTTTATTTTATGTTTTTTTTTAATGTTTGAGAGGATTTTTGGTTGCATCATTCTACCAAGAGATATGATTGTTACATTGTGATGTAGCCATATTCTTACAAGCATTAATAAAAAGCATCAAAGGAAAGAAAAGACACAAAAATTTCAGAATTCAAATTATTCTTCATTCTTTCAACTACTCTATTAACCTTTAAAATCGTGTTTTAGTGGCCACATACGACTCTATTAACCAATAAGACATGGGTTTTGAAGACTCAGACCTTTCACATACATTTTAAATCATCACTAATCAATTTCCTGCCGTATAGGAAGTAGTAGTAGATTAATGGTAGTTGTTTTGATTCAATGTTGAAAATCAAGGATGAATATTAAGTAATTACATTTTTTGTGAATAATTTCAACATTTTCATACTTTCTTTTGACATCTTAATTCAGACAAAAGCCCATTTCAGCAAACTATTGCTAATCAGGTATGCACAGTTTGTTTTGCAGCCAATACTTGTACAAGCAATGTTATTATTAGTGAGAATTTACTTTCTTTGCATGTAATAAGCATAATGAGTGGTGCCCTTTTATTATTCTCTTAGTTTTAACTTTTGTTTTTTTTTATGTACTTTTGAGTATATAACCCGGTTTGTCCATTAATGAATGTCAATATAGTTTCTTATTCCTACTATGATAGTGATCTCAATAGTTGATCATGAAATTGTCATTTTCTTTAAAGTTGTCTTTCTCACCAATCATACATGACAGTCCCTTAGAATCCTTATGATAGTGAAATGATTTATCATTTCTTTATGACCAAGTTATTCCTGTCATTGTTTTGGCAGGATCTAGCTTACCTTCGTAGTACAGGAGCACCAACACCTTGGTGTTTGCGTAAGGTAGTTAAGTGGTAGGTTTTAGTGAGTTTTTGAGTCTTGTGTTTTTAATAAGGTCCATTGAGACCATTTTTTATGTCATAACGGAAATTTGGGGGTCATTTGAATCATTATATAAAAGTTGCAAAATCATGTAAAAGTTGTCATTGTTTAAAATGTCAAGAGTGCAACTTGGAATGTGAAGACTCATTAGATAGTTACAAGGTTGAAAAGGGGGTTGTCATCAGTTGAATGGCTTATAATGGATTTAAATAGCCTATGTAAATGTTGAGAAGTGAATTTTTTGGTGTTTTTTGAAGAAAATTAAAAGAAAGAAAACCTTGTCTTTGAAACCCTCACTGTTTTCTTATTTTTTACTATTACAGTCACTTTGTACTCATGGTACGGCCATGTATGGACACATGAATGTATGAGACCATAACCAAATTAAAGATATATGATTCTAGTTTCATTTGGTTCAAGTTTGAGGTAATTTCATGGAGAATTGAGTGATTTTTGTCAATTTTTGTGACAACACCTTGTTCAAAAACCTTTCCCAAAACTTGCAGCCAAAGAAAATAGTGCTATGACTAAATACGAACTAGCACGAACCCAGAAATCTAAGAGGATTAAGATATTGATGTTATGAACAAAATTTATTGTTTACAGAAAAAAGCCATTTTCAGTGTTAAGGGGTCAAACAATTAAATCTCTGAAAATTGTCATGTGTTTTCCTGTGACAAATCCTGTCACTGGCGATAGGAAGGTTGTAGAGGCTTTGTGGTTGCATCACTTTGTTCACCAAAGAACCTACCACAAAGAATGCACTAGTAATTATGTAGTTACATGTTCCAATCATGTAGGATGATTTTATCTTCAAGCTATTGCATTCCTACTAACACTCTTTTTTCACTTGATTGTCTCTCATATACATGGTCTTTGATAATTCTCTTTCACGGTACATGTTGATATTATGCATCTCCAAGCTCTTTTTTCTTGCTCTTGTAGCTGCTACTACTCATGTCACACCATTGTGATTTCATTAATGAGCATTGTGGTCGTGAAGTTTTGTTTCATACCACGTTTTCAGCATTAAAAATCATTGTCCATAGTGCAATGATAAGATCATAATGTATCTAAAATATGGATGCTAAAAAATTCACACAATTAAATTGAAAAATAGAAAGAACAAAAAAATATGAAAATTTTGGATTTTTTGATTTTCCTCAGTTTTACACCCCTGGACACTCTGGATCATTTTCCTTAGTGTTACTCTTAAATAATCTTGTAACATCAATGTAGTTGTCACATCATACAAATCATATTATGTAGGTGCTCTCCTATGATGACATCTTTGTTTACTATAGCTTCTGCATAGCCTTTGTAAATACATGAACACCATGAAATGCAACAACATTTATCAGAACTTTTTGCTCACTATCATACATTTTCTGATTTTATTATTTGGCCATTGAGTGGACAACATTTTGTCCTCTATTGGTATTTTTCATTATGTAACTGATATGCTATTAAATGAACACCCTTTTCCAACACTATCATCAATTTTTTTGCAATCGAACATTTTTTATAGAATTTACGGGTTTTTTTATTTTTTATTTTTTATTTTAATTTTAAATAGTTTGAACAATTCACCAATCAGTTATATATTGTAAAATTCATATATTGTTTGAAAAATGCATCAATCCCTTTGTCCATCACAGATCACTCTCTTTGATTAATTTATATAGTCATTTTATGTGGCCTCCTTTGCCATGCTCTGTAGATCTTCTCTAGCTCTTTATACACTTATTCACATATGTCTTTTGAAGTGTGTTGATTAATTTCTACGAATGGACTAACCGCATGCAAATGAACATTTTTTATAGATTTTTTTTTATGTTTTTTTATTTTTCATCCAAATTTTAAATAGCTCAAAAAAATTATTAATTAGTTTTACATTTATTACAATGCTTGTATTCTATGTTACATTTATTACAATGCTTGTATTTTATGTTCAGATGTTTCCAGTTGTTGTTTTAATGAGCTATTACATGAAATGCTATTAAAGCAACTCTTTTCTTATGTGTTCTATATTTGAAGTTCCAAATGTCTGACATAAAGTAAATTCTTTTGAGAATTGTAAAGTGTGTTACTTTCTTTTGATAGCTTAATGTAGACAAAAGTCTATTTTAGCGAACTTATGCTAATCAGGTATGCACAATTTCTTCTACAGCCCATACTTGTACAAGCAATGTTATTATTAGTGAGAATTTACTTTTTTGCATGTAATAAGCATAAAGAGTGGTGGCCTTTCATTGTTCTCTTAGTATTAACTTCTTCTTTTTTATGTACTTTTGAGTATATAATCTAGCTTGTTTAGTCATGAATGTTAATATAGTTTCTTTAAATTCCTACTATGATAGTGATCTCAATAGTTGATCACGAAATTGTCTTTTTCTTTAAAGTTGTCTTTCTCACCAAGCATACATGACAACCCCTTAGAATCCTTATTATAGTGAAATGATTAATCATTTCTTTATGGCATTTATTCCTGTCATTGTTTTGACAGAATCTAGCTTACCTTTGTTTACCAAAGCACCTACCACAAAGAATGAACTAGTAATTTTGTAGCTACATGTTCCAATCATGTAGAATGATTTTATCTTGAAGTTGTTGCATTCCTACTCACATTCTCTTTTCCATTGACTCTCTCATATACATGGTCTTTGATAATTCTCTTTCACTGTACCTGTTGATATTCTACATCTCCGAGCTCTTTGTTTATTGCACTTATAGTTGCTACTACTCATGTCACATCATTGTGATTGCATTAATGAGCTTGGTGGTCTTGAAGTTATGTTTCATACCACCTTTTCAACATTAAAAATCATTGTTATTTGATCATTTCTAAAACAAAATGCTCTATTTAAAGCAAAAAATGCTACTATTTTTTGATTTGTTATTCATAGCTGCAAACAGATCACAATTGCTTTGAATGTTCTTTGTGTATTCTCCATGAATCAATTATGAATATGAAGACCTGTTGCTCTTTTCATAAATTTTCTCTCTTCCATTGAGATTTGGCATTCCTTGCATGCCCAAAATTTCTTACAAGCAAAGATGTGTTATTATTTACACATGCACTAATTTTCTTTTTCTAAATACATGCATCCATTAATGATGTTCCTTGTCATTGATTCTCATAGTTATTCCTTTGGATGGAAAAAAGATTTTATCACATTGCAATCATTATTTTCTCAATGAATATGTTGCCTTTTCATGACATTCATGAATCAAAGACCAATTCTCTTTTAAACTCCTTGTTCTTTTCATCAGAACTTGTTGTCTGAATATTTAAATCTACTCTTTGTTCATTGACCTTTCATGTTTCATTTTAAAAATCTGTTATTTTCTTTACAAAAACTTGTTTTTCATTGGTAAAAAACTATGATATTCTTTTATTATCCTCTATTTCTTCAAAGAGGTTGTCATTTTAGAGTTTTAAATCTGCCCAGTTATGATGCACTTCTTTTTGAAATCCACTATATGCATTTCATTATTTCCTATAGCATATATTTAATCTTTAGAGAGTATGTTTCCAATGTTTCTTGTTGTCTTAGAGTTGTTTCTTGTCATCCTATAGGTATGGTCTTTGTCTTGTGTATTTTGTAAATATGTATTACTCTTCCTGTAGCCATTTGAACTTTGTTCCTTGACTGTTCCTGCTGCCAAGGCAAAACAGAGCTAATTGTTCCTACAACTAAGGCAGAATAGAGATGATTGTTCCTACAGCCAAGGCAGAACAGAGCTGACTATTTCAGTTTTAGCACCTGATTGTTCCAGCAATTATTAAAACTTTGTTATAGTTGTTGTTGCTGCCACTTTTGTATTTCTTTCTTGTCTTGAATCTCTTTACATGTCATAGACAAAGGAATTTTTACTAAATACAATGACCACATTTTTTGTTTTTCATATGTCTTCAAATAAAATTGGTTTATTTGTATCAACATTGATTTCTAATATCTAATCATTCATAATTTTCTAATCTATATGATCAATACAAGAAACTTGGAGATAATGACACTAAAATACAAACAAATATTGTGAAGGAGAAACTTTCTATCTTTAGGACACATTTTGGAGATTCTTCTTGTAAACACAAGGTATGCATACTATTTTCATTGTCTATTATTTATTTTTTATCAGAGACTAGAGTTTGGCTATGGATGGCAAAGCTTTATTTTGCGTATCATTTAGTTCCAAAATATGTATTACCATCTACTATAAGATATTCTAGTTTTTTGCTTCTCAAAGTCTATTTGGTTGTTGATCGTCATTCAATTAGAATAAAATATGATCACTTTGGCATCATTTAGATTACATTCCTACTTTTTATTTCTCCTCCATGTAATTTAATTTGTGTTGCGTTTAATCATATTCTCTAGAGTCTGCATCGTTGTAATACATCTATGTAGGGACAATACCTACAAGTTAAGGCATAAGGCACATGCTTTCTTATCTTTCACCTATAGGAAATGATAACATGTTTAGGAAAGTTAAGCCGTAAAGCACATGCTTTCTTGTCTTTATCATTGCCTACACTATAACTTCACCATTGACTTTAGAGTATCACTAGTCATCCTCCCCTTAGGATTTGTTGCCCTTGTACTATAGATTGGAAAAACTTGAAATCATGTTTAATGGAAAGTACTAGTATATACATGGTATGATTATTTTTTAAAGGGTACTAGCTCAATGGAAGAGCACCTATTTTACAAGCAGGAGGATGGTGATTTGATTCCATCCTTCCCAAATATCATTAAATATATGACTAAATTAATTAAAATAAAACATGTTAAATTAATAAATGGAAGCAAAACAAGAAGCATTTTTAGAAGCAAAAAAGGGAGCAAAAATAGAAGCAAAACTAGAAGCAAAACTTGGCGTTATCTAGGAAGCAATTCAGGTAGTAAACAAAGAAGTAACAATGGAAGAAATTTTAGAAGAAACAAAAGATGCAATAATATAAGTCATATCATAAGCAATAAAAGACACAAAAATGGAAGCAAAGATAGATGTAATAAGCGATGTTATATCAGAAGCAAATTTGGAATTAAAAATGGAAGTTAAATTAGAAGAAAATCTAGAAGCAAAATCGGAAGTAAACTTGGAAGCAACACAAGAAAAAAAATCAAAAGCCAAACTGGAAGCAACAAAGGACCCCATAATGGAAGCAAAATTTGGCGTCAATTTGGAAGCAAAAAAAGAAGTTATTTCAGATGCCATACCAGAAGAAAAATAGGAAGTAAACTTTTTCAGCGCAACATCTGGCGTAAAACAAGAAGAAAAATACGACGCAAAACTCAGCACCAAAGGTTGGATGCACTTTTACTGACTTTTTCTCCAACCCAAAGGCTCATTTTTTAGAAAAAAAAATACACTAAAAGTTCGCGCGATTTTAGACGCTAGTGACAGGGTTTTGTTGTAGTGAGTGAAGCTCAAAAGTGAGGGAAGAAGACCAAATAAAGTTTTAAAAAATGGGGTTATAAAGGAAAAGGGTTAAATCTTCACGTCATTGGGCATTAGTATGAGGCATTATGCTACAGGGATGGCAAATATAATGCTTCAACAACTCACTACACATTTGTAGATTCGCAAGATAAGTGCATGCCACAAAAACATTGTTAGGATTAGTAGACATAAATCTAACAATTACATGCAAAGGAATAAAGCACACATAAGTAAAACAAGAAGACACAAATATAATGTGGTTCACCCAATTCTGGGCTACGTCCACCAAATAGAGAGTCCAATATTATTATTCAGTAATTTCAACTGATCACAACCAGCAATCCCTTGTAGCTCAATACTGCCACAAAATGCTACAGTGCATCTTCACTCTAACAAGCCATAACCCTAACACCATTTTTCTTATAGAAAACCCTAACCCTTAAAATTTCTTGATGGGTTAACCTAGGGAAATGCTTGATGAGTCAACCTAGGGAAATGGTAGATGAGTCAACCCAAAAAATGCTTGACGAGTTAACAATTGTTGCGTTGCCCCGAACGCCACGAATTGAAGAAAAGTGTATAGTACTTGCCTGATCAATCACCACATGCCAACAAACATGTATGTAGAACACATGCAATAGTAGGTTGACCAATTCATGTGACTAAGAATCTCAATGGATGGTGACAAGACAAAAAGGAGGGATCCAAATGTTGATGTAGAATTACATATTCCAGCTAAGGTAGGGACATTACATAATGTTAAATTATACAAGGATGCAAATTTACAACACTACATTGTTGTTGAGCCGCATCTAGCATGCACATTATAGACAAGTACATACTAGATGATGAAGACAACCTATTAGATAAAGACCATCGATGGTATGCCAATATGGGTAGCAAGATGTGTTATCTTAGATAGCCATACAATAGGGAAATTTTGATAGCGTACCGATGTGAGTAGCAAAAGCTAGATAGTCACATGATAGTGTGGCTTAAATTACACCAATATTAGTAGAAAAAGTCAGATAGTCTAATAATAGGGAGCTTAGATCACACCAATATGAGTATTGAATGCTAGATATTCATATGGTAGGGGAGATATTTGATAAGATAGTGTATTAGCTCCCACAAAGGCAAATAAATGGATTAATAATTATAATATTCTAAGAAAACACATGTAATGTAGAGACAACATAATAATAAGGCAATCAAGATATAATAGATATAGAAATCCCCCTTAGAATGGACCTTTCTACTCAGAGTGGGGCACAAGACATTCTAAGGAGAGATAAAGAAATTATGGCATGTGAACATATGAGATGTTTCTATAGAATGTCACCCCACAACAGGTGGCACATGATTTCCTCAACATCAAAACAAACACAAGTGATTTGATGAGTCAATGTTAGAACCCAAAAGAGGGACAAAGATATATGATATAAATCCTTTTAGGGGTATTTCATCAAGGTCAACTTAGCTCAAATCTGGAGAAGAGGACATAAAGACAAAACAAAAATAATTTTTTTGGGTCCACATGGAAGGGAAGCCTAAATGCTCCTAACAATTTGCAAAGTCCCCAAATTTCAAAAATCAATAGACAATAAACAGAAGAATAAGATGACAAATAGAAGAAGGTATACAAAAGATAACTATCTATTTCTAGGTGCCAACATAGTACAAGGGTCCTCCATAGGGGAACAACATTAACAAGAAAGTGTTAGGGAACATAAACAACCACACTCTAATCTATAGATGTAGAAGCAGTACTACCTTCATAGATCGTCCACAAAAAAAAAATTATCCTCATAATCCTCGTCATATGGGGAGAGAGGTTGAGACTGTAGTGGTACAATTGCTATGGTAGCCACAGGCGCCCCACCAATGGCCAAAGCCAAATATGAGGCTGCTTCAACGTCCTCATTCAAGAACTCGTGAGTCGAGTGAGAGGGATCATGTGAAGATCGTCATCAATGTAGAAAGAGGAATTTGACCATAACAAAAAATAGCAAATAAATTAGAGAGATCAACCACCAAATCCTAATTTCTAAGCAATTACCTACTCTAATCAAGA
The DNA here is from genome assembly GCA_018584345.1 of Thuja plicata. Lineage (NCBI taxonomy): Eukaryota > Viridiplantae > Streptophyta > Pinopsida > Cupressales > Cupressaceae > Thuja > Thuja plicata. Next base: position 416,939 of record MU224211.1, read on the forward strand.
GAATGAAAAAATGATGAGTGAAATGCACAACAAACAAATAACTCCATTAAAGTAAATGCAAACCATTCACAAATATTCTCCCTTGGCACTTCTCTTCTTTATGTATTTTGTGGGCTCTCAAATTTTCTCCTTTAGCTTGACTACATAAAGATTCAAAGTCTCTGGTTAACTAAATTATGAAGAATGGCCTACATATTATAGATTTCAAGATTTCAAATTGACAGTTCAGATCGAATGAGATAGAATTGATTGAATAGTTAACTCGGACTAATTAGAAAATGATTAGTTGTATGACATAATTGATTGATGAATTAATAGATCTTATTTGCAGATGACTGGATAGATTGGATTGATGACTGGATTGGCTGGAAAGAAGACTAAATAGATTGAATAGTCAAACTGAATTAGACAATTAAATTGTTAGTTAGTGATAACTATGGAGGTGGGACTGTAAGAATAAAATAGTACTAAATAATTAATGAAATATTTAGTTGTGCATGTGAAGCAAATACATAAATTAATAATTTTATTCATTTTGGAAGAATTACTTATCTTTGGGGAGAGTGAATAATTAAATAAATTAAAAATTCATTTAATTATAGAAGGAATAACTAGTAAATTAAATAATTAAAATAATTATTTAACTATGAGTGAAAAGAAGAAGAAAGTTAATTTAATTAAATAATGATGCTTATTTACATATTGAGAACATGGATCAATTAAACAATAAAAATTATTTAATTAATTTTAGAGGAATAATTTGATAATTAAATAATTAAAATTATTCAATTATGGAAAATTGGAGGGAATGTTAATATTGAAATTTGAATTAGAAGAAAGACACAAATTAATTGAATAATAATAATTATTTAATTAATTAAGATGAAAATTAGTAAAATAATGCTTGTAAGCGATGAAACAATTTAAGGTGTCTACATTCAACAC
>MU224211.1:418148-465270 GCA_018584345.1 Thuja plicata
TTTAAGGTGTCTACATTCAACACCAAAATCTCCTCAAGAGAGTCAAACATACAAGAATCATAGCTTGCAAGTGACCCGTGTTGAGCAAAAGATGAAGAAGGTGCCTTGTTGACCTCTACAAATGGGGTGGAAACCAACTCAAGGGAAGTTGGAGCTTTCTCCATTGCAAGAGCCAAGACCAAAAGAAGACTCGTTGGAGTAGACGTGTGATAGCAAAACTCAGGCGTAGGTCCCTATTAAAACTTACATTTAAAGGATGAGGGGACACCCTCTAATCCATTGTAGTCACCTTCAAGACCCTAGGAAAGCTAGGATGACGGTCAGGAGATAGAGCATGTGCATAATGGTTGGACATAACTACACTAGACACCACATGTGTGTGAAACTTGTTCATGGGCGTAAAGAAATTTTGGGTAACTAGTAAGGAGGTAACCAATGGTGACTCCTACGATAGAGAGATAAAGACCTTGACTTCTTGATATTAGGCTCAATATTCATTTCTAGAGAAGGGGGAAGAAAAAAAAAATAGATAGCTAGGCCAACAGTTAGAGTGGCAGGAACAAGAATAGGAGCATGACTAGGAGCGGGAGCGGAAGCAACATACATAGGTATCAAAGACTCACTCTTTGCCTTAGCAAAAAACTCACATGCACAATCCCTTTTCCATCAGCAATGCTTATGTTTGTGTGCAAGTTGGTTCTGACATAAGTTTGGGCCAAGTTGAGAGGCTTGTGAAGGCCTAGTGACATCTCGCACCATAGGTTTGGTCATCGATGTCATTTTTGAAAAAGAGTAAAGACTCATCAATGAAGTGGGAGGAGACACTGATACAATAACTAGTGGATCAGTCGTAAAGACCCTTCATGTTTTCACATTTTGGGTAGCAGGAGGGACAAAGGATGATCTTAGAGGATAAGGAGCAGGTGCTAGAAGGAAAGGTGACATCTTTGGAGACCTATTGCCCTTGTTGTAAAGGATAGGGTGAGGTATGTCTACAAGAATTTGGATGGGAAAAGGTGGGCACACCTTGGGCTTGGAAAACCTGGGTGCATTTCATTTATCTGCACTGGGTGAAAATGTGGGAACAGAATATGTCACCTAAGGTTGCGAAGTCTATGAAATGCAAGGACACTTCCCCTGAGGAACTTATTTGCCTTGAGCCCCCACTGAGCCCCTAATGAAGAAGGGATAGAAGATGAATCATGTTGAGATATAAGATACGGTTGAATGGAAGAAGAGGGGATTGGCAAGGAGATGGGTGTTGTAGACTTGATAGTTAACTCTCCTGACTTATACTTTTGATAAGACCGAAATGAATATCCTATAGGGGATGTAGGGCCCCTACAAATTTTTTCTAGAAATGATCTAAAAGGAATCCCCCATGGGATACCATGGGATGATAACTAGTGTCCTAGATCGTGTGAATGGTACCCTCATGGGGAAACTTTAGACACTTACGCATAATCAAATGGATGACGCTAATTGAGACCAACCAAGGAATGTCCAACTTGACTCTAAAGAAGTCCAATTATGGAATGACAATGAATATTGAAAAGAACGCCTTGGCTCCTACCTAGACGATCAAGCTGGTGGACCTACAAGGGGAGAGCGATGGTCCATCGACATGTATCGATATGGTGGCAAGACACTCATCGTACCTTGCATTATAAAGTCCATTTAGGAAGAGCAAGTCTTCAGTTATGAGATCAACCCAACATGTGGGATCGACCATAATTCCTCTAACGGAGGCCCCATTCATCAATGTCAAGATGTAAAGAGGAGAGTGCTCTCCACTGTATGGTTCCTTGAGAAGGGTAAATGTAATATTCATTTCAGACACGCTCTGAATAGGTAGCGAGATAGGAGTGATCGTCACCATATCAATGAAGAGACTATTGGTCAAAAGGGATAGGTTTGATATAGATAAATCTAGTTCACGTCGGTTTTACCAAAATATGGAGAAGGGAAAATTCAGCAACCTCTAGATCGGTTAAAATCTTAAGGGATAAACTACCCCTTGTACCTCCTCACTTCAGCTAGTGCTCTAGTGAGCTAAGGGATAAGGACAACTAAAATGTTAAAGATGTCTTTAAGACTGAGAACAACTATAAAGAAAAAGAAAATAATTGAATAGCTATTATTGTGAACTCCCAAATTTGATTAACAAATTTAATTAAATTTAGTTCTCTTACTCACATTTTAATTAAATAATTACATACCATTTAATTATTTAATGTTAAAATTCTAGCTTAATTAATTTAATTAATTAACTATAGTCTAATTTATCTAATGGAAACTCATAATCATTTAATTAAATAAATTTTCCTTCTATCAATTTAAATAAACGCATTTATCTATTTAAATCAATTTACCTTATCCCAATTACCCCACTTTTGATTAAATGCATCATATTTAACATATTTGAACACACGACTCCTAACTTTAACCCTCACCTAACCTCACTCCAACTACCTAACCCATGCTTCTAACCCAACCTATCCCACTTGCCCATTAATAAATCATATTCTCTCACCTTTGCACATTCCTAATCAACTAAGATTAGCCTCTAAAGTCAACTCCCCTCTTATCAACATTAAATGCACATGTAAGAGCCCACATGGGCTTCTTACATGTTTGTCCCTTCCAAGGAATATTTTATTACTTCTTCCCATTCTACAAAATTCCCTTCACAATCTCCAAAATGGTCACATTCCCCAACTTTGGCCTTTTGGGGTGTGAGACAAGATATGCCTTTATGATAAATCTACTCCAACCCCCAATGTCTTCTCAAGACCTCTCATTGTGACACTAAACACCATGTTATCTCATTGTGACACTTTTCACCATGATATGGATTTGAGAAAATACAATCAATGTGCTTCTCCTACAATGCATCTTGGCCCTTCATAAGCTTTTCATCTCCACTATCCATTTCATCTTCCTCAAGCCTGTAAATTAAGCCCTCTTTTCTTCACAAATCATCCACCCTTTATAAAAAGTTATAATGTTAGTTTGAAGCCCAACAATCATCCATCTTGATGTTATGATGCCAAATCCATCGCTCACCATTGAAGCTTAAGCAACAACATTGAGTGCAGATCCAAATGTTTAGACAAATCACTTCAACAAAAGGGCTCTTCAAATTGGATTGTGAGATTTTCTTCCCTTTGTGTTCATTTTGTTCTCTTTTTCATTGTCTAATATAGATGTTATAATAGTGTTGAATGTTATAACTTATTATTGCATTCTTGTTTTGAACGCACACTTTTATCTCACACATTTTGGCATTCCTAGTGGGACCCACTTCTCAGGTCATTTTAAACTAATCATCTACCATTTGTTGTTATTTTTTGTGTTTTTGTTTTTTGTATTCTAACATGTCATACCAAGAACCACGAGACTAAAGGATCGTGCATCACCAGTAATTTTTTATTTTTGTGCAGGTTATGTTTTAAGGATCTGTGGGAATGCCATGACCTTTTGCAGATTCACATAACTATTTGCAGGTTAGTGATCCCACCAGACTTTTTTAAAACAATGAACTCTCAAAGGAATGAGGGTATACTACCACAGGAATGAAGTAAAACTCTCATGGGATTGAGGACAAAATCATGTGGGATTGATGGCAGCTTTGCACTCTCTTTTTTTAAATCCTTTTTTTTCATATAAATCAAATTCTTGGGAGATTGAGAGAAAAATACCACAGGATTTGGAAGGAAACCTGCAGCCACATTATGATAATTTCCACATAACCCATTATAGATCTTATGCAAATAAATACTTAAAATCCACATGTAAGAGAATAGACAACATACCCACAAAATGTGGCATAAGATATATCTTGGGAAAACCCTCATGAGAGAAAAACATCTAGCCTCCAAAAGCATCCATCATCCATGTATTATTCAGAAAAACACCATTGCAATACAACCATGAAAGCCTTCAAATCCCTAGCCACAACCAATCACTCCATGCGGACAAGCATGAATCTACACATCCCATCCCATGCTCCCAACCTTCACAAATGCTATTTTAGCTAACTTGTCTAGCCTCAACAACTACCCTTGTGGTTGCTTTTATCAAAACAAGCTCCTACAAAACCACTAAGTGGTATTACATAAAACCATGTCCTACCAAACCCCTTGGCCCCACATTCAATATTGGGTACTTTTAATTTGTTTCCGTAATACTAAATAATTACATCAAATAATATTACAATGTTACAATACAACTCCTAAAGAATATTCCATGGGAATCTCTACATGTTGCACGTCCATCTAGGTGCAAAATTTACATAATAAAATGAAATAACACAATAATAAACATTATTATGCAATGTGTACAACACATTTTCCCATTAGGATTGATGACAAACTCTCGTAGGAATGCAGACATATTTTTATTTTCTGTGTCTGTGCAAGTTCAGCGGGATTGACACGAAACTTTCGCATGTTCACAGGTATATTAATCTCTAGCCGGAACACTCTATGCTTCTGCAAGGTCACTATTTTTTGTGTTTTTGTAAGTTTAACACTTGATTTACCTTTAACTAACCTGCTAATCTTGCTTCGTATTTTGGCATTTCACTAATGTTTGTGCAAGTTTGATTGTGAAAGACTACAAAACAACCCTTTTGTAGGGGGTTACTATTTTCAAACAAACATAAACTAACTAGGCACTTATTTTATGTGGGGTTAAAATGAACATATGTTTTGGGCTTTCAATGTGCTTGCTTAAAATAAGAACCTTCATTTGGGCATAAAAAGAACCCCATGTTCTAAGTGTTTTGTGTTCTTGCACATATGTAGAACGGTCCTGCTACTAACACACACTATCCTCTCCCCTTTCTTTGGTGGTATTGGGTGCAAGACAAAAGTGTTAGTGACACTAAATTTTCTCCTTTTAGCTAGAGGGTGTGCCTCCCAAGTACCCTTAGTAAAGGAGATGAGAGGGAACGACCCAAGTGGTAAAAACTAAAGCCAGGCTCTTCTGAACCGTTATATAAGATATGTAGTTGTGATCAATGTCACAATCAACATGTGCGAGTTCGTCATATCAATGAAATTATACCTAAGTAGTTGTGTAATACATCAAAATACTTCATTGAAATACATAAAACACCTTGTTTTGAAAGGATTGGTAGGGCCTTTTATTGGGTGAATCATCTTGAGTATGACCACCTAAACAAATGTCATTACTATGAACTAATGTTTTAGTATCCAAAAACCCCATATTTTTTTATGTGGAACATTGAAGACCAACTAAGATGCCCTACATGTACCCTTCATTGTGAGACAAATCCCTCAAGGTTTTTGAGCCTATGGTGTAAGATATTTTGGTGATTCTCGTGTCGTGGAGGGGAACTAGTGACACTAAACTATCTATTTTCTCGTTGTGTCTAAGGTATATGGATAAATCCAAGTGGAGATTCAAAAAATAGTATCCTTTCCGACCTAAGTTGTGGTGTTTTTGGTTATGAAAATTTTGTGTTTGTTGTGGTTCATTCACATTGCATCTTTTTCCAAATAACAATGTCTGCCAAGGTAAAAAAAACACCAATCTAACAACCACTTAGTCTCACGGGATCGTTGTCTTGGATTCACAGGAATGCTATCAAAAGCATTCATCCCACCAACTCTGCACAAGAATGTTGGTAAAAGGGTCAACTCTAGTAAACTTAGCTAGTCACTACTCTTGAGAACTCTCGTGGGATCGCTACCAAAGCTCGGCAGGTTTGATGCCAAAATTAACCAAGTCATTTGTTAGTCTATTTTTCATTGCTAGAAAACTATTGTTTCCTAAGTCTTGCATGAACGCTTGAAAAATTCTATGGGATCACATGTAAAAGTTAGTCTTCCCAACTCTCATGCCTCCATGCATACCCACTAGTACTCCTTATCATACCTTTGACAAGGTAAATTCATTATTTCATCCACCCACATGTCCCTCATATATCACACCCACATATCACACTCACATGACATTCATGCCTCCGTTTTCTCCATAGCCAATTACCAAAAATCAATCTTTCCACAACAACACTACTAGCTACATCCCTAATCCAAGGACACCATATCATTATCCTCCAACCCATTTTACAATATATAATCCCAGTCCTCCAGTTCCTCCCACACATCACCATAATCCCCCTACTATTGCTAATCCACCATCCACTCTATCCTACCTATCTCCTTCATATTATCTCAACCCACCATCTTCTATGCCCTCCTACATCACCAAACATCCCCTTACACAAATCACCTACATCCCTCAATCCACTTCATATGGTATGCCCCAATCCATCACTCCTCCCCCGTCATTTAGTCAATCTGGTTCACAAGTCAACTCCATGCCTACTTACGTGAACTATCTAGCCATGCCATCTTATGTACCCCTTTCTGAACCATTATTCAATCATACAAGATCACGAGCGACTACCACACCTTCATATGTGGACTGCCTTACCTTTCCACCATCTACACACACCAATCGTTCACCTCAACCTCAAATATGCAAGTCTCCCAGAAGCTTCACAAGGAATCCATTAGAAAATCCATCTCCTAAAGTTGATGAGTCATGTAATCTCACTCCCTCATATGAATACACTAATGACAAGGAACTTCCACATCCCACACCTATCATTTCCTAGCTACCTCCCACACTTATTGATCCTCTTCCATCTCCTAACACCATTGAAACCCTCCCATCCATTGACTCCATTCAACTCCCATTCTCATCTTCTCCTCCTAGTATTATCCGAACTCCATCTAATGAACCTCATGAGTCCACCATTCTTCCCTCTATCCCAATTATAAAACCTCCCATCCTTCCATCTACTACATCTGAAAATTCCATCCAAACCTTCCACATCAATCCAATCATGCCAAGACCTTGTCCAAAAGCATGTTGAAATATACATTAACCTAAATCAAGATCATACTATTCCACCCACTCCATGTCAAGATCATACCATTCCACATCCTCCATTGAATGGTCCATTATTTCCACCCATTCCATCTCAAGATCCTATCATCTTACTTCCTCTTTTAAATGATCCATTGTTTCCATCAACTCCATCTCATGATCCATTGTCATCCACTCCAAATCAAGATCCTACCATTCCACCTCCTCCATCTCAAGATCTTATAATCCCCTCATCCACATCAAGAACATAACATCCAATCTACCTCATTTCATAATCCTTTATTGCCTCCAATACAAACCATCCCCCTCCATCACTCTATCCCCTTGGTTCGCTTAAATTCATCCACAATGGTCCACTTGTAGCAGAAAAACATCTTGTCTCCACCACTCACCCTCCTCCACCCAATAATGGACTCACATCTTGTTCCCTGAATAACAAGTATCCTATCTTGGATCGCATTCTGAAGAAAATCAATTATCAAGGTAAAGTCTTAGGCCTAAATAAGAAAGGTACCCTGGAGCCCATCCATGTCAAAGAACATCCATGATCTCATGTTCTTGGTTACACATCTCAAGACACTTCATCCAAAAATATTAGTACAAATAATTAAAAATACAAACATACTTACAAACTCACCATCACATATGCCCATCGTTCCTATAAAACATTTAATGTCATCCCCTCTCCTCCATCATTAAAACCCAAGACAACCTATCACATTCCTCCTTCATCCTCTAAATCCATTTTGGGTCCCTATATCCCAAAATCCACCATTGCATATCCTCCACATAATAAATCCATTTTGGGACCTTATATCCCAAATTATCATCCCCCATCTTATCCTACTCATTATTTCATCCACAAATCCCATATCCCTATCACTCATCATAAGCATCCCACCCCTTACACTCCCAATGAGGATCAACAAAGGCACCTACCCATTCATCCTATCCACAAATCCCCCTTTATCATTCCATCCATATTTCTTCCATCCCATACAACTTCTCATACTCCTTCCAATGCCACTCACAATAATTTAGATGCCAAATAAAAAATGCATCAAGCTAAATATCCAACAAAATTTAAAGATTTCCATGTCCACTCCAAAAGACATTCTCAAGCAAAGACAAATCCAAACAAAAAATGCACTCCATCCCAAAGTTCAAAAAGGCCCACCAAATCAAAAGCAAAAAACTATGTGGATCCCAAAGACAAAAGATGTAATACATCTAAAATAAAAATCCACAGTGGCATCCAAAGTTGCTAAACCACTAGCTAAGCATTCCTCCCCTTCGTCTCTTAAATCCATTTTAGGTCCTTATGTCCTAGAACTACATGTCATAACTTCATCATATCCACATCTACCGTCCACTTCCTATCAACTCTTTCCACACCCTTCACCACATGATGAAATCAAGGATGGAGAAACCTTGAGGAGATCAGTCCAATCCTTGCAGCCAATACAACATAGCAGAAAACAACAAGCCAAGATGGGTAGAATGAAAGATCAACCTTCTATTATTCTCAGAGAATCATTTACCACATATTTGAAACATGTTGTCTTACATGCCAAGCATAAATTCCTGACTATGATAATAAAATATCTTAAAAACCCTGCCCAACTAACACCAAATAATCTTATGAAAATCACCCGCCCCTTACGAACAGGTCCATAAGCTTAAAAAGAAATCGCAACATCAGGTCAGCCCAAAAAGATCATATTTTGAAACCATTGTGGAAACGTGTTACAACAATTAGTTCGAGACCCAAATCATCTAGAAAAACCTCTAATGAAATAAATAAGAGATGTGATCATACAATAAATTCGACCTCAAACATATCAATGAGTTGGCACATCACGTAGGAAGATTCCCATTGGAAGATCGAAAAATGATCAGAAAACTAAATGACTAACCAGGAAAATGAAGAACAGGGCAGTATCGCAAAGAATATGCAAAATCTCAGATGTGATAAGTCCAAATGAGGTGCAATCATAGGATAAGGTCCAACATTAAGGCACGAACACACAATAGAGATGGAAACACAAGAACAACCACATATCGACTGCTAACAGAAACACCAAACTAATAAAACAAGAAAACAAATATTTTTGTTTGATGCAAGATTTCTAAGATCCCAAGATGCTCCTGCATCAGACACTCGGGGTTAATAAAAAGTGAGCCTCTCACTTCTCTAGGCCAAAGGAAAACCAAAGTGGTCAACCTCAGCCTCAGAAATCCATGAAGAATCCTCAACTGGTATGTCCTTCCATTTTACAAGATATTCCATAGACTACTTCCCTCTTGTACTTAGACCAACTCGACTATCCAAAATTTGCTCTATCTGATCCATCTTCTTCTTAGGATATTGTTTTCCAACCTCTGATCCTTCACTTCTACTGCAATCTGATTCATGATACTTATACAAATAAACGACATTGAGCACTGGTGATATATCCATATCCTCTGGTAATTCCCCTTCATATGCAATCTCTGAATCAAATTTTCTCAAGATCTTACAAGGACCAAACTTCTTCATCCTTAACTTGTTACAAGTACCAACAAGAAATCTACCCTTCTACAAATATACCATAACTTCATCTCCCACTTGAAATTCCTAGTCTTCTCTTCATGTCTTCTCTCCTCTTATAGACTTGATTCATTTCCTCTATATGATGTCTCACTCCTTCATGCAATGATCTCATAACCTCAGCAAATTCCTCTCCTTCAACACTCTTCTTAACATCATGATTGATATCCCTCAATTTTGCTATTATGTTCAGATTAAACTGAGTAACTACTTCAAATGGTGTCTTGCCTGTACTCCTATTTACTGAAATGTTATAAGAAAACTATGCTTGTGGAAAAACTAATTCCCAATTTCTAGGCTTATCTCCAACTAAACACCTCAACAAGTTTCCTAAAATCTTGTTCACAACCTCTTCCTATCCATCAGTTTGTGGATGAAAAGTAGAACTAAACTTCAAATCATCTTTCATCTTCTTCCAAAGTGTCCTCCAAAAATAACCAACAAACCTACTATCCCTTTATGAAACAATACTCTTAGGTAACCCATGTAATATCACAATCTCCCTGAAGAATAAATCAACTACATGCACTGCATCTGTAGTCTTCTTACAAGGAATAAAATGTGCTATCTTCAAAAATTTGTCTACAACCACAAAGATTAAGTCATATCCTCATTGTGTTCTAGGCAAACCAAGTACAAAATACATACTAATCTCTTCCACAAATCTGACTGGTATTGTCAAAGGTGTATACAACCCCACATTCTAACTACTACCTTTTTCAACTTGACATACCTTACAACTTTGTACAAAATTCCTCACATCCTTCTGAACTTGTGGCCAAAATTAATTCTCACTTACCAAAGCTATTGTCTTATCAATGCCAAAATGTCATGCTAAACCTCCACTATGTTTCTCCTTAATCAAATTATCTCTCATCAAATTCCTAGGTATACATAATTGACTTCCTCTAAACAATATTCCATGCTGAATGAAATAATCCAACCAGTTACTTTTGTCGGTAACAATAGGCTGCTTACACGCTTTCCAAGGTTCACTGAAGTATGTATTTCCCTCATACAAGACTTTCAATTCATCAAACCCCAATACTAAAATCTTCATCTCAGTCAACAAAGTCCTCCTACTCAAAGAATCAACAACTTTACTTGATACACAACTCTTATGTTTCAACACAAATGTATAGATCTACATAAATTCAACTCATCTCATATGTCTCTTATTCAACTTACCTTGGCTACTCAAATACTTCAATGCTTGATCATCAGTATATAATAAATACTCCCTAGGTAGAAAATAATGTCTCCATTTCTTCAAAGCTTGGATTATAGCATAGAACTCTTGATCATACATTGAATACCTTCTCTTAGCATCATTCAACTTCTCACTAAAATAAGCAATAGGTCTTCCTTCTTGAGTCAAGACAACTCCAATTGCATTTCCACTAGCATCACAGTCTACTTGAAATACATTAGTGAAATCGGGTAAAGGTAATACCGGTTGTTTTGTCACCTTCTTTAACAATTCAAAACTCCTTTGTGCTCCATGTGTCCATTTGAACTCCTTCCTATCTCCTCTCAGAGTTTCAGTAATCTGTCCACAGATTGAACTAAAGTTCCTGATGAACTTCAAATAGAAACTTGCCAACCCATGGAATGATCTTACCTCTCCAACATTCCCCAGTGTGGGCCACTCAACAATGGATCTCATTTCTCAGGATCCATCTTCAATCCTTCAACAAATATCACAAATCCAAAGTATATTAACTCCTCTTTAATGAAAGTACACTTCTTGATATTGATCAATAACTTCTCTTCCCTTAACCTTTGTAATAATTGTTTAACATGCATCAAATGTTCCTCTTTTCTCTTACTAAAAATACATATATCATCCAAATACACAATGACAAACTTACCCAAGAATCTCATTAGGACTTCATTCATTAGCCTCATGAAAGTACTAGGTGCATTAGACAATCCAAAAGGCATTATCAACCACTCATACAATCCTTCTTTTTATTAAATGCAATCTTCTACTCAACATCTTCTCTAATTCTAATATGATAATATCCACTCTTCAAGTCTATCTTGGTGAAATACGTAGCTCCACTCAAACAATCCATCAAATTATCCATCCGTAGAAAAGGAAACTAATACTTAATGGTAATCTGGTTGATAACTCTTGAATCAGTACACATCATCCATTGTCCATATTTCTTAGGTGCTAACACAATATGCACTGCACATGGATGCAAACTCTCTCTGATCAATCCTCTGCAAAAAATCGTGTACTTGCCTATTGAGCTCTTCATTCTCTATTGGTGTCATCTTATATCCTTCTTTATTAGGTAGGCTAGCCATGAGTATCAAATCCATGCAATGAATAATACTCCTTACCAGTGGTAATCCACTGTGTACATTATCTGATATGATGTCAGCATACTCATTCAACAATCTAGTGATTTCCTTAGGATGTTCTTCTACCAAGACATTATGCTTAGACTCCTTCGGTACTAAGGCGAAACACACATTATTATGCTTCATTCCATCCAAAAATTTCTTGTCATCCACTAGACAAATTCATGCATTGGTACATACTTCACTCTTAAGAGGTTCCTCTAAAGGTAAAAAAAAATTGTTTCACCCTGTTGGTTGTGTTTCCAGTTCAAGTCTCTTTACCAAATTTTTGTGGTTCTCATGCTTGTTTCTTGCCTAAAACAGAGGTCTCTCAGTTGAGGTGTTATTTCTTTGTTGAAATCTTCAAGTTTTCAGGTCAGAACCCATCAAAAAATTGCAAAGCCTCGAAACCCTAGGTCATGTTTATTAGGCAAAATTGAAAAACCCTTAAACACGTATCTCACTTCTATTTTTGTGTTACCTTTTGACGATCACTTAAGTCATGTGCTAAAAAGGCTTGGTCGCATAGTCGCGAGATCCTGACGGCAAATTCCTTTCTCCTTCGACACTTGGCGATTACCTTGTGTCAGGATGTCTCTGAAAGATTTCAAATATTCTTTTTGCTTTTAGAGACTTGGCGGAACCCTTCATGTCGCGGGGTCGCTAAATGAGAAGACAGGTCAGTAATATGTGACAGGGCCCACAAGTAAGTCGCGGTGTCGCGAGAAAGGATTAGCAGTTAATGGTTCATCACGAGACTAGGCAATTTCTTTGTGTCGCATTGTCGCTAGATTGGCCCATAGTTAAGTAAGCAGTAACAGTTCCTGTCGCGTAGTCTCCAAAAAGAATGGCGGTTAAGTGAAAAAGGCTGAGACTTCGCGACTAACCGTATGCAGTTTGAGATAAAACAACAGTCGGGTTGTCGCCAGATTAAATGCTGAGTCAGCTTTCCATTCAGCGGTGCACAGACGAGTGATAAATGAGACACATGTCCAAAGGCGAAGTGACTAAAAAGCTTGTCGTGTGGTCTCCAAATGGAAAAATGGCATTCAACAACTAAGAGACTAAGTGTAAAAGCCTGTGTTGTCGCGTAGTCTCCAGAAGATTTAAGGGTATGTTATATTACTTAGTGATTCAACGAAAGCCGTCAGATGCAATGATTCAGAGATCCTACGATGGTCACGAAGTCTCTAAGTAAAAGGTCCCAAAGGAAAAGGTACTCGCGACTCAAAGATAAGGGTATGTCGCTTGGTCGCCAGATGAAACGAAGGGTAAAGTGCTTGTCGCGTTGTCTCTGAAGAATAAGTCACTTAACATTGGCATTCAGCGATTAAGCGACTAAAGGCAGTCGCGGGGTCTCGTAAAGAAAAGTAAGCATTCAACGACATGGAGATAACCGTGGAAGTTAAGAGTAACGGTCAGTCGCGGAGTCTCCAAGTAAAACATGAGTTAGACTTTTCATCCAGCGACTTTGATTTACACAATCGCGTGGTCGCCAGAAGTAGACTGCGGTTAACTAAGACGGGGAAAGTTACATAGTCGCTAAGTCTCCAGAAGAATCAAGGGTTAAAGACTTGGGTCAGCGACAAGGAGATCACACAGTTGTGTAGTCGCTAAATATGAGTTCATCAGAAAAGGCGACAGTGTCTGACATGACAACATGAATCATTCAGCGTCCAATGAAAAGCTTGGATATTGATTACTGTGTCAAAAAGGGTAGCTGAGATGTATGACAGAGAGCCAATCACAGTGAAACATGTCATCGCATTCGAATTTTATAAAGTTTTGCACATATATGAATTTGATTTCTTGTCACACTCAAGGGCTACGACAAAGTTTTCAATTAATTCACAACATGCTGAATTGAAGACATGAATTGATGATTTTCAAAATAATGAGCCGTGTACTCCGAACAATTACCATAAAGAGTTGACCGAGGGTTCATTTTAACTTACCTTGCTTTCAGAATTTCAGAGCTAAGAAGTGCTAGGTATTCTGAAAAGAGAGAAAAAACTAGAAAAGTTGCAGAATATTCAGTTGATCAAGAGGCTTTGAATTTCTAAGAATTGTGCACAGAGGAGTAGGTTGAGTCTTGGAAATAGATTTGTTTCAATATCGGCAAAGAAGAAGGGATTCAGACACAGCAAACATGAGTAAAGCAGTCAGTGTGGCTTCTACTAGCGGGAGAAGTGAAGATGCAAGTGAAGAGTCCAAGGGGAAACGGAATTATTCTAATGAATTCCTCAGGTTACTACCATGTTCAACTCAGAACAGAAGGGCAGATGCTAATTTGCTTAAAGATGACTACTGCGACATCAGGGATGCTGAGACTCCGGGAACAACAAGTTTTTCCCTTTTTAACTATTTTTTAAACAATTCTGATAAACCTATCCCAATTTCAAACCCTTGGACCTGTGGTTTAACTAGATTGATTGTTCCTGATGTCTACATAGATGTAGATTTATTCTTAGGCCTTGCCAGTCATTATGATGTATTGTCTAAGACAATTAAGAGGAATGATGGCACCGCCCTGCTCATCCTAAATAGAAATTCGTTTATGCAAGCTTTTGGTTTCTATAGTACTATGTCTACCAGGATTGACATGACTAAGCAAGAGGCGAGGTATAATTTGAAGCCTGGTATTGCTAGGGCAACATTGCAGAAACACATGTTCAAGGAGGTGAGAAAACATCTTGGTCCTATGTCTGGGACAAGCCCTTACTACTTCAAGGACTTGCACTTCTACATTAAGTACATTGTCTATGCCCTATGTAGAGTGCTAGGGATAGATGGGGAAGCAGATAAGATCAATGTCGGGATATTGATGATGGTGCTAGATTTGCAGGAGGTGCATTCTAGCACTAGCTATGATTATATACAATATATCATTGACAAGATGCATGAGGCATTCATAGCAAATAAGAAGAAAATGGCAGATCCCAAGGAGAAAGAGCCCAGGTTCTTACATTACTCCATCCTCATGCATCTCCTGTTGCATTTCAACTTTGTGATCATGGATATAAACAATTTGACCCCTCAGAGGTTCTATCAAGATGGACCTAATCATATCCAATTCTGGATAAAAATTTGGAATTATACATCTAGGGATTGTGATTACTGTGCATTTCAAAATTGGATTGTGTATGCAATAATACAGAGTTTGGGCATCAGCAGGACAAGGATCCCAATAAAGATTATGCAACTGCTGAGGCCAAATGAATATTTGGACAAATGGGAGGGAGACCATAATTGGGGAGATTTCTTCTTGGAAGAGAACTATACCATAATTAGGGTATATGGATGTATACATCCACCTCATGTCTTGCCTTACCATGTGCCTGCAAGAGTTGCTGCCATGGAATTTGTTCGACAATTGTTGTTAACAGACAATGAGCACTTTGCATCACACGCGAAGGGGACCATAACCCCTAGACAGTTCAGAATTTCAGATTTTACTATTGGCAAAAGTGAAATTGATTCAGTCAGCCACTGGATAGAAAGTTGCAGAATGGGGACAACCTCATATAGATATATTGATCCTGAAGGCTTCATGGCAGGAGTCAGGAAATTATACACTCCTACAATTCCCAATACAAATGTCCATTGTGAATGTATTGAGGAGGATGCAACAAGGAACATTCTTGATGAAGATGAAATCAAGACAAGGAGAACAAGGATTCAGGAGTTGTTGAACCTGGAAAGACAAATCAAAAGAAATGGATTAACTTTTGGAGGTTTTTACCCTAATCTGCCATATTTTGACAGAATAAAAGCCATGATTGATAATTTTTATGTGCTTACCGAACAACTGGAGACTGTTCTTGATAAGAAAGGTGCTCAACAACCAGACCATTCAGAATCTGAGTATGATAGTAGTAGTGACAGTGACTATGCCCGTCCTACTAGATATGTTCAACCCCAGCAGGATGTTGCTGAGATACCACAGTTGCAGGAAGCAGAAGGCCACATTGTTGACTTAACAGTGGCTACACAACCAGATGATATAGAGGAGCCTTCTGCTAAAAGGCAAAAGATTGAAATAGGCCAGCCTTCAGTTGAAAGGCAAGAAAAGAAAAAAGATAAAGCAAGTGCTCTAGTACCTGGAAACAGGTTATATGATCATAACCTGAGAAAATTGATTAGGGAGGGGAAGAAAAAGCAACCTGATATGGAAGAGAAGATTGAATTACCCCTTAAGGCATGTGTTGATGAAAGAATGATACATCAACAACAGTTTCTAAATGATGATAACTTCATCAAGACTGAGGAGTTTAAAGACTTCCTAAGGTGGTATAAGAAGGAGCAAATTAGAGCTAAATTAACTGTTGATGGGGAGGAAACAATGGCAAATGAGGCTTTAGTGGCCCTACAATCATATGACCCAGACAGTGAGGACATCTCACCTGATGAAGCCAGAAAAATGGTATTAGACAGTGGCATATTATTCGCTGAGGGTTGGGATTTGGCTTCTGCATTCATAATTGATCAAATACGAAAGCAACCAGATTTAAAGATGTCAAGTGAGATGCAAATAGGTGATATGCTTAAAGGATTTGGGTATAGCCCACAATCTCAAGCCTTTGCAATGTGGAACCTTTACCCTAAGGACCAGAAGCCTCAGCTAGTAAACATTCAGGAAAACATGGTGGGCAATCAGATGGTCTGGTCTGTGCAGAATACAGGGGATTTGGAAATATCCCAAATCATGATACATTGGGCACACTTGAATGAGGACAAGACAAAACAGTTGTTTGACAAGTGTAGCATGTTGATCGAGGAGACCAGTGCATTGGCTAAAGACCGAGAAATGTGCTAGATCAAGATACATCAGCAAGATCAAGTGATTGCAAAGTTATTAAAAGAATTAGAAGAGAAGCTTGAGGCAGTATATGTGCCTGCCCAACAACAACCATTGCAAATTAAGGATAAAGCAAAATCAGAAGAGGTGGTTGAGAAGGAGGACATAGGACAAAAGAGCAATGAAATTGCCCTAAATGCATTAAGGGGTATTCTACAACATAGGATTGAAGTCTTGAAGGATAAGACTGATGTTGTACTTAATGCCTATAATAAGTTACCAGTTTTGCATACAGAGGTAATGGGGTATCTTGCTATTTTGAACCCATATTTCACCAAATGGTCTACCAGGGTGCAATTGTTTGGGAAACTTGCATCTTTACAAGCGCTGAGGCCAGATTTGCCAGAGATAGTGACAGAAGTGGAAGATGAGATCAAAAGGGTCAATATTGCTCTCTCATTTTTCAAGGGCAAATTGAATCAAATAGAGGTTAAATTAAGCCTCTTTTCTGCTTATTTTAATAGATTTGTTCCTTCCTTAAGAGAAAATGATCAGGTAAAGGCCCTAGGTGCCTGGGGGAATGAATTTGACAGAAAAATGCCTGGTGATGAGACATTCATTGTGGGAGCAGATGTGGATATAGAAGGATTCAATAAGATATTGGATGAAGCTTTTAAGGCAGAAACCGACATCAACAAATTTCTAGTAGATGTTAAGAACATCACTGATGCTAGATGGGATAGGCAAAAGGCACAAGTGCAGGCCACTCAAGACTTCAAGTGGCCAACAGATGATGAAGTGGCAGCATGGGAGTTGATGACCACGCCTAAGAAAAAGAAGCCCGCAGTAGACGAAGAAATCTTGGACGATGAATAAAAGTGAATACTTGACACATCACTTTTTGAGGATAATGAATGCAGTTATTGCTAAAGAAAAGTAGGTGAGCATATAAGCATGGTCATCTGAACTCAACATAAATGGTACCAGCTACATGGATATTGTCAAAGTAAAGGCACCAAATAAAGAGAAGAACAAGAAATATCAGATTTCATCGCTTGACTTTGTCTTTCCACCGCTTCTTCTTTCTCCTCTTTTGTCTTTTTTGTAGTTTTAGGGTTAGGTTTCTGTGACCATCCGAAGCTTGTTGCATCCTAAAGAAAAGGATTCCAAGGTGGTCAAGAAGCTATATATAATCAAAAGTTGTAATTGTTTAAGGGGATGAAATATATTGAAAAATCAGACTTTCTGAATTTGTGTCTACGTTTTCAAGTTTCAAAGCTCTTTCATGTATGAAAGCAGGATCATATCAATAAAATACGGTGCAATTTTACTCTTCTGTACTGTTGTCTCTTTATTTCATGTGTATGATTTTATATGTTTAAGTTTGCAAGGCATTCTGAAGCATTTTGGTTACAAGGTAACTATTTGATTACTTACAAGTTTCTTTCATATAAAGAACTAAGTTTTGTGAGTAGTTTTAGGAAGCATAACAGTATTCAAGGATTTGATAACACTATTTTAGAGGTAACTAGATAATTTGTAAGACAACTTATCTGAATTGCATGTAGGTTGTAAGGCAGCTTACAGTATTTTGTTTCTATGAGACTTTAAGCTTCTTGACTTTGTAACCCAAAGGATAGGCACTGATCTAGGTCTTGGTCTGATAATCTATCATCATCCAAGTTTTCAAAACTTTGAAAATTATTCTAATCAAAACACTTCTATTACTAAAACAAACAAACTAAACTCAGTAGGGACTCATGTCAGCAGGAAGAAGGATGCAAATCATTAGGTTATCCCTCCTAAAAACAAAAGGAAGAAGGATGCAAATCCTTGTCTCATTGGTTCATGTTATCAAAACCATAGCCTGGCTTATAATACTCTGTTTCAAATCAATCATTGCAATCTCTAAAGTATTCTATAAGTTGTTACAGTGAGGTTTTAGGTGCATATCCAGTGAATGAATTAATCCACTAAATACATGGGCTGAAAGCATCAATAATCATTGAAAGGTAATACCTGCCTGAGTCTGTGAAGCTCAAAAAAGGAGGATATTATCCAATCCTCATCAATTAGCTTTTCTCTTGCTTGGAAAGAGGTTGCATTCAAGTATATAAGGTATACTGTCATCATTAGGTAAGTGGTGCAAGAAAAAGTGCTAACACACCCCATTAGAAACAATAGTGTAAACATTCTTTATACCATCATGCATAGCTTTCCTATTATACTGTCATGGTTTACCCAACAAGATATGACACACATCCATAGGCATAATATCACATAAAACCTCATTATAATACTTTCCAATCTTGAATTTAAGTAGGCATTGTTCACTTATCAGTACCATGTATTCATATTGTATCAAAGCAATTTAATAGGGTTTAGGATGATCTATCCTCTGCAACTTCAATTTGTCAACCAACTCCTCTGAAGCAAGATTATCAGAACTACCACTATCTATGAGAACATTACACACCTTATTTTGCACCTTACATCTAGTTTTGAACAAATTCTTCCTTTGTATATACTCCTCTTATTCTTTATGGTATATGATTCTCCTAGTAACCAAGGTTGTACCTTCCTCTAATTGATTATTGTTCAATGAACCGGTGGACTCTTCATCATCAAATATTTTTCTCCCACATCTCTCTACCTTCTTCTCAGAGTTACTTTTCTTGCATTCAAAGGCTTTATGTCCTACTTTACCACATTTGAAACAAGTGCCACTAAACTTCCTCCTTTCACCACTACCTTGTCCTTCATTCTGATAGGAACTCCTGTCATTCCTCCTATAACAATCATTTTCCTTCACTTATGACTCACTTTTACCCTGATCTGCAGAAGATCTACCTCTACCTCTTTGAAATATTCCTCCTCTGCATCTTTGTCTTTTTTCATGCCTTTTGTTCAGCTTCTCTTCAAGCTTCAAGGCCCACTTATTTCCACTCTTAATCTACAATAGACTAATTTCATCTTGTTGGACATCCTCAAACTGTTAAGATACCGAGAAAATTATTTAGCTTCATCATCTATATGACCCGATCTGATGTTCAACTTGTAGAACTCCTCAATATAACTTTTAACACTTAGGTCTCTTTGCTTCAAGTTCTGCAACTTTCTAAAAAAACTTACATGGTAGTCCTCAGTCAAAGATTGAGATTTCAGCCTATTCACCATCCTATCCCAAGATTTGATCTTGTATTTACCTCTTTTCTATCAATCTATCTACAAATGTTCCCACCATAGGGATGCATGTCCTTTCAACTTGGTGCAGACATACTTTACTTTCCTCTCTTCATTAGTTCCTTCAAGTTCAAAATACTTGTCCATCTTTGTGATCAAATCTATCAACTCATTAGCATCTAGGTTGCCATGATAATCAGATGGGTTGAAATGAGGTCTCCTATTAACATTAGTCAAGGCTCTAATGAACCTCTCCTCATGATTCAACTCTGGTTGTGCCCCATTGTTCTCTCCTTCTACTGCCATTTTGTTCATCTCCTTCTTTGTCACTTGCATCTTCGATATGTTTTCCTCTCCTCTAAGAAGCCTCTACTAGTTCCAATCTAACATAAATTTGTCTCAACAAGTCTAAGACCATTGGATCTGCATTCCTAGCTCCACCTCTAGCATTTCTCCTGGCCATTTTCACAATCCTTAGTAGTTGTAGGTCGGATTCCTTCAATCGCAACCCCGAAAGAAAACCCTTGGTTGCAAAACCTTTTCTCGGATACCACTTGATGCAGTCAAGGATGGAGAAACCTCAAGGAGATCCGTCCAATACTTGCAACCAATACAACACAACGGAAAACAACAAGAACAACAAGCCAAGATGGGTAGAATGAAATATTAGCCTTCTATTATTCTTAGAGAATCATTTACAATATATTTATAACATGTAGTCTTACATACCAAGCATTGCCTAATAATGATCGAAAAGCCTCTTACAAACCCTAGCCAACTAATGCCAAATAATCTTATAGAAATCACCTGCCCCTTAGTAACAAGTCCATAATCTTATAAAGTAATCACAACATTAGGTCGGCCCAAAAAGATTGCATTTCCCAATGATTGAGGAAATGTGTTACAACAATTAGGTCAGGACCCAAATCATTTGGAACAACGTGCAATGAAATAAGAGATGAAATCATACAATAAAGTTGACCTCAAACATATTAATGAGCTGGCACGATCAAGCACGAAGATTGTCATCGGAAGATCAAAAAATGATCAGAAAACTCAATGAATGACTGGGAAATTGAAGAAAAGGATAATCTGGCAAAGAATCTACAAAATCTCACACTCGATAAGTCCAAATGAGGTGCGATCATAGGATAAGGTCCATCACGAAGCTACAAACACATAGTAGTGATCACAACACAAAAGAACAACCACAGATCGACTGCTAATAGAAACACCAGACTGATCAAACAAGAAAACAAATATTTTTGTTTGATGCAAGATCGCTAAGATCATAAGATGCTCTTGCATCACCACATGTGCCAATGTTGGTCTTGATAACATCCCCTTATCAAAATCACTATTAATCATTCCATCCACACACTTCCTACCACCATATCCCTTACCCCACACATATCCCCCATCACAACCATCTCATCCATGTCTTTGCATAATCAACCCATCCTAATACAATTGTACCAACATCCAGTGGTCACTCCAAACGAGATCCTATTACCTTGATATCAAAATTTATGTTTGATTCCTCCATCCATCTCCCAATTACCATCCATCCATAAAATACCTCCCAAAAAGTAAAAAAATTAGAAAGAGTCAAAAAAAAATAAAGAGAAAAAATCCATCCAATGGTGAAAACATGGAAAGCAAGAACCTAGGACAATAACCATGATGAAATCTTGGCAAATAGGTGTCATGTGGAAACCCTCCATCTAGTTGTTCTCCATAGTTGGGGGTAATTTCTTCTAGCTACCACTTCATCCATCTATCCTTTGGATCTTGATAAAACTAGATTCCCTTCATGTATACATGATTTGGATACCTCTTGGAATCCATTTATGTATCAAACTTTTCATCCACCTATCTTCCATCTGACTCCCTCTTCCACCTATCATCCTATCTTCCATCTCTCTCCATCATCCTCTTTCCATCTTATCTTACATCCTATTGTACCCCTCCTAATGCCTCCTCATGCATGACATATCCTAAGTAGGGGAATCGTATTCCTTGGTGCCATAGTCCTTGGAGACCTTATTACATCCCTACTTTTATCTCCCAATCCTCATCTCCTATCCACCCATCCTATCTAATCCTTTCATCTCTCAATCATTATCTCTCTTCCATCCCTTCATTCATAATCCTTCCATCCATCAATCCTTGTCTATTAATGTTTCTATCCTTAAATCCCCCACCATATCATCCATCTCTCCATCCCTCCTACATCCCTTATCATTGATATCTAGTTCTAGGATACCCGCATGCAATCCAATGCCATATATTCCTATCCTCATGCTCTATGTAATCTACCACTACACTTATCCATCTCCTCTAGCTATCCAAAATTGAACACCAATCAATTCATCCAATCACATCCTTGGTCTTGTTCCCAGCCTTTCTTTGAGGCTTGATCACAATCTAATCATCAACATCGGGATCCATTCTTCCCAATTCGTGTATTGTTTTGGGATATATGATTCCCACATTCAACAACACCCCATCCACCATCTATCCATCTTGGATTTTAAGCTTCACTAGGGCAGCATCATGTTAGTCTTTGCATCATCATCCACTATCCCAACCCATTGTACATCTTGTACATAGTGTTGGTCATTTCTCCACCTAGGCTCATTTGTACATATGTGTCTTTATCGCCCATCCTTTGTGTCAGTCGGTCCTTGTTTCATAGAGGTTGTTATCCTTATCTAGATGGTGCTTCAAAAATCATCCCTTGGTCCCTTAGAGGTTCGAGTGTCTTTCTTTATCTTCTCACAAGAATCCCAATTTAGCAATCCATCATCGGTCTTTTCGGGATGTATCCTTCCTTGTATCAGACCAATTAAATCAATCGTCATCCATCATCCTCCCTATGGCAAAAGGTATGTGAGATACTTGTTATTTATTTAGTGTTTTTTTTAATCTTTGTTCATGTTTTTAGCTCCCTCATTTGGCCTTTGTATCCTTTATATCATGGTGTGATACAAATGGTGAAACAAGGGGCAAGGTCTCTCTCTCTCTCTCTCTCTCTCTCTCTCTCTCTCTCTGTGTGTGTGTGTGTGTGTGTGCGCGCGCGCGCGCGCGTGTGTGTGATCCATGCATTTCCACATGGATCTCCATGTGGTCATGCACTTGGGGCATGTCACTTGGTTTTGGATTTTTCTAGCATTGTATCCACCTTATTCCTATGTGGCTTTATGTGATTTTGATTCAGTCACTTTCTATTTGTTGACTCAGTCTTATGAAAGATCCACGACAAGGCCTTGGTTATTCATAACCTTGGAAGGTCCTAGATATTGCTAAATCAAAATAAGTTCTCACTACATGACATCTCCCATTTGGGAGGTGCCAAAATAAGCTTCCTATATCTCCATCCATGCATTATTCACCCATCCTATATGCATCATCTCACCCATTTTGAGAGCACACCTGCGTTTTCTTAAATCGGCTTGTCCTCTCGAGTGGGCATCCTCATCTCCTGTCATCTTTTCTCCTAGTCACTCTTTTGAATGATTGGGCATCTTTTCTAAGTCAACCATTTTCTTCCTAGCTCTATGTCCTTTTTTATTTGAAATGATGCTACTTCATAGCACCATCTCAAGAGGGGCAAAATGTAGACACCTAAATTTGATTAACAAACTTAAATAAATATAGTTGTCTTACTTGCATTTTAATTAAATAATTACATATTATTTAAATATTTAATGTTAAAGAATAGCTTAATTAATTTAATTAATTAGCTATAGTCCAATTTATCTAATGCAGACCCTTAACCATTTCATTAATTAAATCCTCCTTTTATTAATTTAAATAAATATATTTATCTATTTAAATTAATTCACTTTATCCCAATTACCCCACGTGTGATTAAATAAATCCTATTTAATCTATTTAAGCACGTGACTCCTAACTTTAACCCTCACCTAACCTCACTCCAACTATCTAACTCATACTTCTAACCCAACCTATCTCACTTGCCCACTTATTAATCCTAATCTCTTACCTAATCCTCTCTCTAATCATATGCACATTCCTAATCAACTAAGATTAGCCTCCAAAGTCAACTCCCCTCTTATAAAAGTTAAATGCACATGCAAGAGCTCACATGGGCTTCTTACATGTTTGTCCCTTCCAAGAAATATCTTATTTCATCTTCCCATTCTCCAACATTCCCTTCACGATCCCCAAAATGGTCACATTCCCCAACTTTGGCCTTTTGGGGTGTGAGACAAGATATGCCTTTATGAAAAATCTACTCCAACCCAAAGTGTCTTCTAAAGCCCTCTCATTGTGACATTTATCACCATGATACGGATTTGAGAAACCACTATCCATGTGCTTCTCGTACAATGCATCTTGGCCCTTCATAAGCTTTCCATCTCCACTGTCCATTTGATCTTCCTCAATTCTATAAATTGAGCCCTCTTTTCTTCACAAATCATCCACCCTTTATGCAAATTTATAATGTTAGTTTGAAGCCCAAAAATCATCCATCTTAATGTTATAATGCCAAATCCATCGCTCATCATTGAAGCTTGAGAAACAAAATTGAGTACACATCCTAATATTTGGATGAATCACTTCAAGAAAGGGGGCTCTTAAATTGGGATTGTGAGGTTTGGATTGCCTTTGTGTTCATTTTGTTCTCTTTTTCATTGTCTAATTTGGATGTTGTTTTAATAGTGTAGTTTGAAAGTTTCAACTTATTATTGCATTCTTGTTTTAAACTCACATTTTTATCTCACACAACTATACAATAATAGGTAAAGATATTTTGATCACAATAACAAATGAGAAAACTACAAAGATCAAATGTCAAAGTCTATGATCTCATTGCCTCAGACCCTGGCACGTGTTGAGGATGACAACATGGATGTTGGACGTCAGTGCGACACATGTTCATCTTGTACAGTAAAGGCATAGAAATCTATGCAAAAATCTAAAACAATAACAAAAATGAAGAAAGTAAAATATGCTAGTGAAAAAGATACTAAAAATAAATAAACTATATAAACAAAGACAAAGTGAAATAACAAGGCGTTAGGAAAACTTACGACCTAGAGGAAGTCGAATAGATGTTGACAAAGCCAACTAGACTCCACTTCTTTCACCCCAATGAACCTACACATACAGAAATAGGGAAAATCGTTGTGGGTTGTATAGGAGCTTTTCACATTCAAAACCTCATTTTGGTGTTTTCACCTCCATGGACATCGTGATAGATAGTCTATGACAGTTAACTGAAATAGACAATGATAACAGTAATACATAATAAAAAGATAATAAATACAACACAATATGCTCAATGAAATGCAAGATAGGATAACGAGAAACTCCCTTCAAAGACCATGAAACTACAGCTCAATAGAGTGAAGTAACGTTGACAATAGTGACAATGCCAATGCACTGTGAAAGTTGCAAGACCATTCACAAAGTTGTCCCAATACAATAAGCATGTGGTGAAGAATTTATTCACGTGTAATGGTGAAGTGAAATTAAAAGTGAGTGAATAAGATCAAATGGAGTTAAAAAATGGATTTATAATGGAAAAGGGTTGAATATTGGCATCAGTAGCCATTGGTATGAGGCATTGCACTATAGGGGTGGAAGTCATAATGCTTCAACAACTCACTACATGTCTGCATATTCATGAGACAAGTATGTGTCACATGGACATCTTTGTGGTGTGCACATGTCCTGGGTTGACCGGGCCATGTGTCCAAGAATCACAATGGATGGTGACAAGGAAAAATAGAAGGATGCAGAGGCTAATGTGGAATTTTGCATTTCAACCAAGGTAGGGACATTACATAATGGTAAATTACACAAGGGTACAAATTTATGATATACACCTTTATAGATATTATTGTCATGCAATTTGAATATTTTATGTTCAAGTTGATAGGTAATATTTAGTGGGGATTAAATCATCTTATTATTGGGATTTAATTGATTGTGGGAATTTTCAGGTCAAAAAGATAATTGTGGTTTTGAAAAAGGTTCAACTTTCCACTTATGGGTTTGAATCAAGACAAGTAAGGGGAAATCTAATGGTCAAATTGGGTCCTTGAGATATGTGAAGTTCAATCACTACTCAAGTGAATGTTCCAAATTTCATGTAGAGACATGCAATATACATAATATATCATTGCATAAGGGACATTTAATCAAACTGAGTCCAATATGAAAGGGGAAAAGTGTTAGGGATGTACTTTAAGATGACATGTAACTGTTTGAATGTTTGAAGATATTAAGTTGATGATCATTCAAGGCATTAAATCAGTTAATGTAATGTATTGTCGTTGATCTCAACTTGATATAATTTGTATGGTCATGGAAATACTACCAAAGACCTCAAAGAACCGATGAATCAAGGCTATGCTATCAGTAATGCATACAAGTCAAGTATTCACGAAGTGACTGCATACACCGACGGAGTACACACCGACGGTCAGAGTAAAAGAGCAGAGTCACAGTGTTACTCGACGAGCTAATACACAACATAACCAATGAGCAGAGTTACAGTGTTGACCGACGAGCAAAACACAGAGTAACCCGACGGAAATAATTTCAGTGTTGCCCGACAGAGAAGACAAGGACGGAGATCCCGATGACAACTGAAATCACACCGACAAAACAGTCAGTTATCACCGATGACTAATTGAAGTGTTGACCGACAAAACAAAGAGTTCAGAAAACGACAAAATGCTTAGCTGTCAAGAAGATAAAGATAGAATTAACAAATACTTATCATTGTTTTAATCATCCAGATAAAGTCGGAGATAAGTAATTGATTTAAAGTTGATTTGTCCAGTTGGCAAGAAGATCTCTTTGAGATAAATCAGGAGTTTGCTTTAAATCTATTGGCGAGAATTGTGGAACACGCCAAGAATCAAGAAAAAGCCAAGAAAGGGGGAAATCATGTCTATACAGAGACAAACCAATTTCATTACGAATGGGGTGTGTGGGGTGAAAAAGAAAATAGAGGAAAGATGCTAAAGAAAATCTAAAGGAGAAGAAAATCTTCTTTCAATCCTGATCAACAAGCTAAGGAAAGAGCTAGATTCTACAGACACCGACAAACAGTGAGACAAGCATCACAGAGTATAACAATGTGGAGCAAAGGTATAAGTGATTATATTGATCAGAGAGGTAATGGACTTACAATAGATCTAAAAATCTGTAATTGAGTTGTATGTATGAACAGATCATTAGTGTTTCAGTTTAAACATTGAAGCATAAAGCCTCTTAATCGAGCAGGACTTAAAATTCTTTTACAATTGAGATACATCCCAAGGAGTATCAAAAGGTTTGATCATAAAAGTAGCATTAGATATGCCTGATACCTATTGACAGGCCAAGTGAGTGTTTGATCAAAGATGGTAGCATTAGATGTCAGATACTAGGTGACAAACTATTCTTAAATCCTCTAACAAGGTCACACCTAACAGTGTGTCTGTAACCTTTTACAAGGTTGGCTCTTAACAGGGCTCACTTCAGAAGAGTGAAAATTTGGGGTACCGGTCCCAGTGGTTTTTCCCTTAACAAGGTTTCCACGTTAAAAATCCATGTGTTATGTGTTTATGTTTTATTACTTTACTGTTTTACATTTCACATATGCATTTCTGGATTGATCGGTATATTCTGCATATTTACTGTGTTTCGGTAAATAGTTAACTGTTTATCAATAATCATACAGAAGAGAGATTTACAAAGGAATCCGACAAGTAGAAAATTGATTAAAGTATTTCAAGGCATTCATCTTATAGGACAGAAGATAACTAGAGACATAATTTGTAGTTATAAATTTTAAGGGTTGATTTAAGCATAAATTTTGAGGCCACTGATTTAACCCTGCCCCCCCCCTCTCAGTTATTACTAACAATTGGTATCAGAGCTTGTGTGCTTAGAATGAAGGTTTCAAGACCTAAGCTAAAGATCACAAGATGAAGAGATGAAATGTACCCAAGTTGAACAAAAATAATTTTGCTTGATGCCAGAGCAGAATAAGACTCCACTTATCAGGTATTGGTAATGATGTTACTCAATACTTAGATGTTGAATATGTGTTGTCCACAAGAGCACCAACAGTTGAACAATTGAGAGAGAAGCATGAGCACAATTGCATGATGATAGAACTTGCTTCCTCACTCTTCGATGTTGAATTTGAAGATGTCAAAACCTGCAAGAGTGCAAAGCAGATGTGGAACAAATTGATGCTTGCACATGTTGGTGACAAGAATGTTTTGAGAGCCAAGGTAGAAAGCCTTAGAGGAAAGTTTGATGATATCAAAATGAAAGAAGGTGAAAACATCACTCAGTACAGCACAAGAATCAAAGAGGTAGACAATGTTATCCAAGGAGTTGGAGGTGTACTAGAAGAAGATACAATAGTAAGTAAAATTCTAAGAAGTTTACTGCCTACTTATGCTATTAGAGTATCTGTCATTCAAGAAATGAGAGCAGTAGCAAATAGAAATGTTAATCTAGACAATTTGATTGGAAGACTGATTTCATTTGAGATGAACAATTTTGATAATAGTGTCTTACCAAACATAGAGTTTGCATTCAAAACTTCTATGAGAATAAGTAAATCAAGTCATAAAAACACTATGAGGAAAGATAGTGATAGTGAAAGTGAAGAGGATGATCTTGATGAAATTGAAGCTCATATGGCCAGAAGAATGCAAAGAGGCAAAGGTAAATACAAAGGTAAATTGCCACTTGTTTGTTTTAATTGTATAGAGATTGGACACTTTGCTGCAAGATGTCCTATCAGAAGAAAAGAAGACAGAAGTAATGACAGAACATTTGAAAAGAAGTCTGACAGAGGTGATTACAGAAGCTACCGACGATCAGAAAGAAGAGATACCCGAGACTACAAGGACAAAGGAAAGAAGGTCAGTTACCTAGCAAAATGCAAAGATGATGATACTGACACCGAATCTGATGAAGACATCGAGATGGTGTTTGTGGCAGTACAGGATGATTCAGATGATGATGAAGAAAGGTATGTAGAAATTGCACTCATATCTAAAGTAAGTAAAAATGATGTCTGGATCATAGATAGTGGTTGCACTCACCATATGACCGGTGATAAACAAAAGTTTGAAACTTTTGAGTACTATAAAGGTGGTACAGTAAGAACGGGTAATGACACACCTTGTCCAGTTGAAGGTAGAGGAACCATAATGTTAAATAAGCAAATAAAATGTGAAAATGTTTATTGGGTAAATGGATTGAATTATAATCTATTGAGTGTTTCTTAGTTGAATAATTCAAGTTACAGAGTAGCATTTGAAATAAGAGTGCAAAGATCTTCAATAAATCAAGAAATTTGATTGGTACCGGTGAGTGGACAAAAGGTAACTTATTCTATCTGAATGATACTGACACCACTTGTTTGATTGCTACAAACGAAGACATATGGTTGTGGCACAAAAGATTGTGTCATGTGAACTTTGACAACATAATAAAGATAAGCAAAAAGAGAAATGTCAGAGGCTTACTGACGATGACCATACCCGAGAACATCATGTGTAAGAATTGTCAAATAGGTAAAATGCCAAAGTCTAGTTTCAAAAGCAAAACCCAAACATCCGATGCCATTCTAGAATTAGTCCATACTAATTTATGTGGACCTGTGAGGACAAAGAGTTATTATGGAGACAGATATTTTATTTTCTTTGTTGATGATTACTCTAGAATGATGACAGTCATGTTTCTATAAGATAAATCAGAAGCATTTAAGATGTTTAAATGGTATAAGGCAATGGTTAAGAAACAAAGTGGTAAAGAATTAAAATGCTTAAGGTTAGATAGAGGAGGGGAATTTATTTCAGATGAATTCACTAACTTTTGTAATGAGCATGGAATCAGAAGACAGGTCTTTGCACCGAGAACACCACAGCAAAATGGAATTGCTGAAAGAATGAACAGATCCATAGTTGATTGTGCAAGGACACTGATGATAGAGAAAGGGATCATCCAAATCTTCTCGAGAGAAGCTGTCAGTACTGCTGTTTACACATTAAACAGAGTACAATTGAAGAAAGACACCTTATGAGCTTCGGTATGGATACACACCCAATGTAAGTTATTTCAAAAATTTTGGCAGTTAGTGTTATATCTTAAAAGATGATAGAAATGGAAAACTTGACTCCAAGAGTGATCAGGGAATCTTTCTAGGGTATTCTACCAAGAGCAAGGCTTATAAATGTTTAAATAAAGCCTCTAACAAAATTGTTGAAAGTGCAAATGTAAAGATAGATGAATTTGCAGAGAAGAATGAAAAGGAAAGCACTAAAGAACCAGAGGGCTACAATAGGTTTACCTACAATGAGGAACCTGACCCTCTACCTGACCAACAATGTAGAGCTCCCGAGCAACATATCAATGCACCCGAGCATCAGGCTACAAGTAATGATGATCAGAATATTGCTTAAAATGATGCACAAAGTGATGGAGAACAAAATGAAGAACAAAATAATGATCAAGCTGATAGACAAAGAGCTTAACCTGTACTTGCAAGATATGTCAGAAGGAATCATCCACAGAACCAGATCATAAGAGATAAAAAGGCTAGTATGAGAACTAGAAGTAAGTCTCTAAATACAAGATGTCTTATTTGTGATTATGAGCCCAAATCTGTCAATGTTGCACTAGATAATGATGAATGGATAAGTGTTATGAATGAAGAGATTGAGCAGATAGAGAGAAAAACAAGACATGGACACTTGTACCGAGACCAGATGACAAAAATGTCATCAGTACAAAATGGATATTCAGGAATAAATTGAATGAGAATGGAGAAGTCACAAAAAATAAAGCAAGACTAGCATGCAAGGGATATGCACAAGAAGAAGGGATTGACTATGGAGAGACCTTTACACCTATTGCTAGGCTAGGAGTAAGAATATTACTTGCTTATGCTGCATGTAAAAGATTCAAGGTATATCAAATAGATGTCAAGTCTGCATTCGTAAATGGAATACTTGAAGAAGAGGTATACATTGAACAACCAGAAGGGTTTGTTGATCCAGACAAGAGGGACATGGTATGTAGGCTACACAAAGCCTTGTATGGATTGAAACAAGCACCCCGAGCCTGGTATGAAAGACTTCATTCCTATCTTATAAGTATTGGATTTGTAAGAACTAGAGAAAACAATAATCTTTATTTAAAGGAAGATATTGATGCTAACATTTTGATTGTTGTGATATTTGTTGATGACATCATATTTGGAGGTAATGATATGTTATGCAAATCATTTGCAAATGAAATGAGCAAAGAGTTTGAGATGTCTATGTTTGGAGAGATCAAGTTATTTCTTGGTCTACAGATCATGCAACAAGATGGTGTTTTCATTACACAATCCAAGTACATCAAAGAAGTATTGAAAATATTCAAGATGGAATAATCCAAACTAGTTGGAACACCGATGGCAATTGGATGTAAGTTGGCAAAGGAGGACAAGTCATCAGAGGTAAATCAGACTTTGTACAGATCAATGATTGGAAAACTTATGTCTGTTGTACACACTAGACCAGATATTGCACATGCAGTAGGAATAGTTGCAAGATTTGCTGCTAATCCCAGGGAATCACATATGACTGTTGTGAAAAGAATCCTAAGATATCTGAAGAATACCGAGGAATATGGCTTATGGTATAGAAGAGAATGCAAATTTGAACTTAAGGTTTTTACCAACGCTGATTGGGCTAGAAATATTGATGACTGAAAGAGCACAACTGGAGAAGCATTCTTTATGGGTGACAGACTTGTCACATGGATCAGCAAGAAGCAAGGATGCATCTCTCAATCTACTGTAGAGGTAGAGTATGTTGTTGCTGCTGCAAAGTGCTCAAATATTGCATGGATCAAACAGTTACTGGAAGGTATGCATATGAAAATTTTAGAACAAGTAATTATCTACTATGATAATACAAGTGCAATAAACATTTCCAAGAATCCAGTCATGCATGCTAAAACAAAGCATATTGTCATCAAGTATCATTATTTGAGAGAACAAGTTCAGGCAAAGGAGGTGATAGTGGAGTATGTGCAATCAAAGGAACAATTGGCCGATATCTTCACCAAGCCACTGCTCAAGGATGCATTTGAATACCTGAGAAAGAGACTAGGGGTCAGACCCTTGTCTATTGGTCAGTAAGCTAACTAGAAGGCTGCATCAGCCTACATATTATCATAATAACATTTATGTTGATGCAAGCAGAGAGATGAACTTGAAAGATACATCTATACACAACAAGGTATTTATCTACTCCGAGAACCAAAGTTATTACCGATGGATTGGGAAATTCAAGGAATATATTATGGATAGAAAGAATCCACTTGACATCACTGTCAAAATCTTGTTTGAAAAGATGTTTGGCATTGATGTCAAAGGGAGAGAGATATCTCATTATCATACAGAGATTATATCCATTATCAACTCAGGAAGAGATCATATCCATCAAAGTATCCAAAGGGAGAATGTAACAAGAAAGGGAGAGTAAACACAAAGGGGGAGAATTACTGACAAAAGACATCACAAGAAAGAAGAACAATCAAAGGGAGAGAGTTTGACACAGAAGGAGAATAAATCACATCAGAAAAAGAAAAATTCTACATCTATCCAGTGAAGCGATTGAAGACAAAAAGAAAGCTGCAACAATCAAATCAAAGCTATTTGAGCTTACCGAAAGTCAGACATTTGTAATAGTTACATTAGAAAAGTTTGATGAAATTGTATATTGCATATTGTATTAGTGATAGTATAGTATGATAATGTAGTATGTTGCCATCAATGTCAAAGGGAGAGATTGATGACATGTAACTGATTGAATGTTTGAAGATATTAAGTTGGTGATCATGCAAGGCATTAAATCAGTTAATGTATTGTATTGTCATTGATGTCACCTTGACATAATCTGTATGTTCATGGAAATACTGCCAAAGACTTCAAAGAACCGATGAATCAAGGTTATGCTATCAGTAATGCATACAAGTCATGTATTCACTAAGTGACTGCATACACGAACGGAGTGCACACCGACGGTCAGAGTAAAAGAGCAGAGTCACAGTGTTACCTGATGAGCTAATGCAGAGCATTACCGACTAGCAGAGTTACAGTGTTGACCGATGAGAAAAACACAGAGTAACCGAACGGAAATAACTTCAATGTTGCCCGACGGAGAAGACAAGGACGGAGATCCTGATGACAACTGAAGCCACACCAAGGGCACAGTCAGTTATCATCGATGACTAACTAAAGTGTTGACCGATAGAACAGAGAGTTCAGAAAATGACAAAATGTTTAGCTGTCAAGAAGCTAAAGATAGAATTAACGGATACTTATCATTGTTTTAATCATCCAGATAAAGTATGAGATAAGTAATTGATTTAAAGCTGATTTGTCTAGTTGGCAAGATCTCTTTGAGATAAATCAAGAGATTCCTTTAAATCTATTGGCGAGAATTGTGGAACACGCCAACAATCAAGAAAGCCGAGAAAAGGGGAAATCATGTCTATATAGAGACAACCCCAATTTATTACGAATGGGGTGTGTGAGGTGAAAAAAAGAATAGAGGAAAGATGCTAAAGATAATTTGAAGGAGAAGAAAGTCTTATTTTAGTCCTAATCAACAAGCTGAGGAAAGAGCTAGACTCTGCAGACACCGACGAACAGTGAGACAAGCATCACAGAGCAGAACAGTGTGGAGCAAAGGTATAAGTGATTATATTGACCAAAGAGGTAATGAACTTACAATAGATCTGAAAATCTGCAATTGAGTTGTATGTATGAACATATCATTAGTGTTTCAGTTTAACCATTGAAGCATAAAGCCTCTTAACCGAGCAGGACTTAAAAGTCTTTTACAATTGAGATACATCCCAAGGAGTATCAAAAGGTTTCATCATAAAAGTAGCATTGGATATGTCTGATACCTATTGATAGGCCAAGTGAGTGTTTGATCAAGGATGGTAGCATTAGATGTCAGATACTAGGTGACAAACTATTCTTAAATCATCTAACAAGGTCACACCTAACAGTGTGTTTGTAACCTTTAACAGGGTTGGCTCTTAACATGGCTCACTTCAGGAGAGTGAGAATTTGGGGTACCGGTCCCAGTGGTTTTTCCCTTAACAGGGTTTCCACGTTAAAAATCCATGTGTTATGTGTTTATGTTTTATTACTTTATTGTTTTACATTTCACATATGCATTTCTGGATTGATCGGTATACTCTGCATATTTACTGTGTTTCGGTAAATAGTTAACTGCTTATTGGTAATAATACAAAAGAGAGATTTACAAAGCAATCCGACAAGTAGAAAATTGATTAAAGTATTTCAAGGCATTCATCTTGTACGACAGAAGATAACTAAAGACATAATTTGTGGTGATAAGTTTTAAGGGTTGATTTAAGGATAAATTTTGAGGCCATTGATTCACCCACCTCACCCCCCCCCTCTCAGTTATTACTAACACTTTCCACCCTTAACAATTTGTCCCTACTTTGACTTGCATGATAGTTGATATCATGGTACATGTTGAAGTTAACAAGCAACCAATGTGAAATTAAATGAAAGGTACATATACAAAACATGTGGATACAAACATTGATTCGTATCTTATCATGGTAGTGATAATTGTGTGTTGAAACCTACAAAGGAAAAAATCATTGATTTGTATTAAAAAACAATGTGATATAAGCATGAACTACTTAATAATATCAAAATATTATATGCAAAAATTAGAAAGAGATGAGTGTTTTGTGATCTATCATAAATATGGGATTGTGAAGGAGCCTACAATAAAAACTTATTTATGTTCCCTAAATACCAAAATTATTACAAAAGAAATATACATACATGTCTGCAAAGGAACTTTCCTAAGAGACTAATATGCATGCTTGGAAAGAAACTTGCAAGGAAAATCAACATATGTGGTTGTGCATGATTCCATAAAAGACCAGTAAATGTGCTTGTAAAGAATCATGTATAAGAAACTGATATGTGTGGCTATAAAGGAGCCTACAAAGGAAATTGATGAATTGCTACAAAGGAACCTATAACAAAAATTGATATGCGGTTGTGAAGGAACCAACATAACCATGAGATATGTTGATTGTAATCATAAACATAGACGAATAGTGGGAGACACATCTATAAAGTCTATTACACATATCCTACTTGAATGTTATCCCCAAAGCTAAAAACTATCAAAATAAAAATTCCTTATAAGGTTGACCATTTGAAACTAAAACTTGTTGGAACATATTAAAATTAAAATATATGTATGACTCATTGTAGGTTCGGTAAAATTGGTTAAGTTTCAATTTCAATATAAATACTCTACTTAAAATAATTTTATTTCCTTCAACAAAATAACAAAGATATGACTTTAGATCTATCCTTAGTACATTAAAAAAAATTGGGAATCAAATAGAAACTAAAAACTATGAATGAAAATAGAATGGGTAAAATAGTGTGTCTATTTGTTTTATTTGAGACAAATTTGAAGGTGAAAGGAGATAGAGATATAGTTTGGAAGTGATCTACAAGTAATTCTATATTTTCAATAATTATAAGAAACTTGGCATGCACACAAGTGACCTGCATTGGGCAATAGTGACCCCTCCTAGACACTAGTTATATATGGACACTCATGACCATAATTTTGTGTCAGTGACTTGATATATATGGTAGTGATCTTATGTC
Source organism: Thuja plicata (assembly GCA_018584345.1). Classification (NCBI taxonomy): domain Eukaryota; kingdom Viridiplantae; phylum Streptophyta; class Pinopsida; order Cupressales; family Cupressaceae; genus Thuja; species Thuja plicata. Next base: position 453,726 of record MU224211.1, read on the forward strand.
CCATGTGTTTAAAAATTGAAGAGATTTCTCAGCTACTTTTTTCATTTGATTTGGGACTTGCAAAAATATATAATGCACTCTCAACTCTAAATATTACTTGTCAAATTCTTAAAAGTGGAAAAATGATTATGTTTGATTGACACTATCCTAGTCGAGCAAACCTCCATTTGATATGTTTAAACCATAAAGTATGATAAATTTAGAAAGTGTTATTTCAATGGTGAAAAGGTGAAGATGAAATATGAAAATCGTGATATAGATGGTGTTTTTGCAAGATGGAGGAAATAAGGAAGATGGAAATATTCCCGAGAGTGTCATGGATTTGGAGGTAAAATATCTTTGAGAAGTTGGTCGACAACTAGAGTTTTTCAACAATGACATTAACCATGGTGAAACCAAATTTTATGACATAGAAGAGTTGCAACATGTAAATGAGAGTGGAGTGAAAAAAGAGTAGTAATTTAATAGTGATAGTGTTGGAGAAGCCAATAGATCCTCAAAGTGTATATCCAATGGTGTCCTTGGAGCTTGATAAAAGATTTACAATAAAAATATAGAACAACAAGGAGGAACACCAAAAGTATAAAGTACAAGTAGACGATGAGAATGACCAAGAAGACTTTCCCAATTAGAAAAGAAGAGTTTAAGAGTGTCTTGGATGAGATACCTCTTTTAAAACATAGTAGGATAACCTAGAGAAATTGATTGACCATTGATTAGAGTCTCAAATTAAAAATGATAATGGACACTAACATGATTATTGTAATATATATGTTCTTGTTTGGCTTTCTTGGCACATCATTTAGAGGTAAAACTCTCAAAATCAAATGAAATGAGTCCTCAAACATGACTAGGGGATTTTGTGATAGAAAATGTAAGGGTGTATAATAAGAAGGCCAAAAGTAATACACTTCTATCCTTCTAAGTATTCAATTAACCATATAAATTAGAAATAATTGAAAAATTGAAACAAGATTCTTTTGTTGATATATAACAATCAAACAAAAGAGTTAGAAATTGGACAATGTAGCATAAAATGTGAAATTGTTAATGAAATAGAAAGAAAAGCTTTAAAAATAGAATATGTGCTTGGTTTGGGTGGAGAGAAGTTGTTGATGTTGTCATTGCTCCCTAGCAATTATCCATTGTGCATCTTCTTCTCAAGGAATCAATATAGATCTTCGATAAGGGGAATCACCAAATCCCATCATATTGCATGTGTACTCAAATGTACCATATAAATTGTTAGATACTGAATGAAAAAATGGATTCAGAATAAATGTAATTTTTTCATTAAAATATATAAATTTTGTACTGTGTTTTCTAAAAAAAGTAGTGGGGTTTCCACATTAGAAGTGTGCAATTGCTATGCTAGGGTGCACAAATGACCTTTTGGCTAGCAATCTTAACATTTCATTCGAAGTTATGTATTTAAATAAAAACCTTATTCCAACCTATAATCAACCTTCATTCACTATGGATTATTCAATACAAAATATTTAAGCTAGGGAAAAGAAAAATGGGTTGCGGTATATGGGAGACTATCTTAGCCCATATAAAGTATTTTCAACTATCCTCATGAGTATTGTAGGGAATTTGGGAAGTGTATGAAGATCAAAGAGAGGGTGAATGTTATGTTTAGAAAGGTTTAAAAATAACAAACCGAAGGGGGAATGTGACATTGTAGTGTGTGATTCTAATGGAAAATAGGGTGGAAATAAGAACAATAAAGGTACAAACAAGGTGGAAGCCTTCAAATTTAGATTAAGGGTTCGAAGGTAAGGGATTACATATTTGAGGGTGTGACAAGGGATTATATGGCAATGGGATGGTGGAAACAAGTTTTCATAAGGTAATTATCTAGAGAGTAAAAATGGAAAAAGGATAAATATGGACCTATAATAGTTTTTAGGGTTCGTGCATGAGAATGACTAATTAGAGTTAGGAAAATATTGAATGAGAAAAAAATGGTGATAAGATTCCACAAGGTCAAGGGTTTTAAGGAACATGGTTGGTACACTACAAGAATAGATGACCCTCTAAGACATCAAGTTCCACTTTTGGAAGTGGTCTAAGTTGTTATGTTGGGGTGTAGGAAGCCTAAAACTCATAATTGTGATAATTTGGGAGGCCTAAAATAGGTGTAAATTAGACTAGAAAAACTTACAAAATGGATATAAAATAAGTTAAAAATGTAATAATGAATCTATAGAATATGTATTTTTTGTTGTTAATTTTTTTCCCAACATTGTTGGTTGAAAACTCTAAGTCAAAGACAAATGTTAAAGGAAAAGAACAATAAATATATTCATTACATTTAAGTAAGGATATAAAAAAGGATAAAAATGTTCATATTATTCTTAATTTTTTTAATAGTGTGCATATACTTGTTAGAAAAATAGTGTCTCAACCTTGCATTAATAAAAGGCTATTCAATTATTGTGGTGATTGCAAGGGGGGAGTAACCCCTTCTAGAGCTTGGAAAGCCACATTTTATCTATAATATATCAGCATAAATCTTGACCATTTATCATTAGGTCATAGATCTGACAGTGGAAATTTTGTGTGTTTTATTGTTTCTAGAAGGCAACGTTGTCTTGTGAGGCCATTGTATTACAGATGAGTAGTGGGATGTATCGTGAGAGTTTGATAGTGGTTGAGTTGCCTCTAAATCTCCATTGGTGATACTTCTGGGAGAAGCTTTCTCTACAAGTATATTGTAATTTTTTCTTGATATCTAAATAATATATTAGGTAGATTTTGGAGTGTGGGGTTTTTCTTCGAAAAGGGTTTTCCCCACGTAAATCATTGTGTTGTGGTATGTACTCTTTTTATGTTAATTTTCTATAACTATTGTAATAATTAGAAAAGTTCTTCCAATACTGTAGTAAGTTGTTCCATTACCTAAACTTTCTTTTGGTACCAATTCTTGCAATGCATTACATCAAAGAAGTGGAATTAATATAAGAATACAATAGCTTATTTGTAACCTATAAGTGATACATTAATGGACATGCACAAGGCATAGATAATATGGAAACAGATTATGCATATGCAAATATGAAAAATAAAGGAAATAAAAACTCACATGGTATATTAAACAAGACAATGGATACACAATGGAAAGAAGATACTACATAATACATAATTACCACATTTTGTATGGCTAATATGGCAATATAAGATAATGAGAAACAAAAAGGATAATCCAAGGCGATCATACAGAGAGAGAGAGAGAGAGAGAGAGAGAGAGAGAGAGAGAGAGAGGTCTAGATAATAAAGGATTCTTTAACTAAGGTTGATAAGTAGGGTAGGGTAATATAGGATAATGCTTATAATGATAATAACTTTTAGGTTACCAAGAAAACAAGGTTAGACCAAAACAAAAGTAAAATTTATTAATGATGATGATAATAATAGTTATGTGGTTAGAACCTAGCTATATGTTGTTTCCACCCAGAAAAGGTAAAAATGATAATGGCAAAGGCTAATTAGTAGTCATTCTGTCATAAAAGAAGCTAGGTTAGGCCCGAGATAAACTATTTTTCTAGTAATAGTAAATAATATGTGGTCACCGCCTACTTTAGAAAAAAGAGGTCCAAGCGATATGATAGGTGGATCATACATTATAAAATAATAGCATTCAAGTTAAAATTTATTTATCAATTACTAGTGATCCTTCATGGATAAGGTCATCCAACTATGAATTTGGCATTTTTTCCATGTGTATTCCTTGGTACATGATTTGTGTAAATATGTGTAAGACAATATCTTGTTATGTAAGATGTGTAATAAAATTGTTGACGATGCAAGTGGAGTAAGAAAATCTATGACATGCATAAGAACATGTAGATCTGAGAGAGTTTATAGGGGATTTTCTTCAAGTGATCCTACTAATCCATCTATTGATTAAAACAATATTTAAGAGGGGACTTACACTATTGAATTGACTTCGTAACAAACTTATGAGGCATATAATGATGTATTATTGAGAATCTTTTAATGTAGAAAATGGATCCAAATTGGAGCATGCAACTAAGAGTGGATTGTGATGAACTCATGACGACTTATAAAAAGTGTAAGACTATTTTATTTTTGGCTTGTAGACACTTTTGATTTGGGTACTATATTTTGATTGGCTTTATCATGTGTTTTCTGAATTACCATTTGGTTGTTTCATTTATTACTTCATGGAAGTTGCATAATGTATTTATATGTATTGTTATGATAATATAAACTCTCCAAATTATGTTGGTTATTTATCATGTGAAGATTTGACCTTAGAATTTGTATTATAATTATTGTTATTGGGAATAGAATTGGTTTAAGCTTGTAGGGTTGATTTTACCTAAAATGGTTTTCTTAAGGTCAATATTATGCTTTTTATTAGGTAAGAAAAGATTTTGAAAGGGCCTAGACCCTTGTATGGATAAAGGATAAGCATTAAGCAAAAAAATATCATAAAGGACAACCAAATGAAAACTAAAGCATAGCCAAAAGACTCAACATCATACAAACAATGTATGAAAATTCCACCATTACATTGCATGTAAGCTTAAATATTAATAAATTATTTGATACTAATTACCTTTACAATTAGATTTTAACTCATCAATTAACTAATCTTAAAGTACCTTTAAAAATAGTAGATTCAACTATATAAATTTGACATAGGATAGACTTGACCATTCTCAATAATCTTAATATTCTATATCTTGAAAAAATATAAATTGTAACCTAGAGTCAAACTATCTAATTCCATTGAAAAATACTTTCAATTGGGCTTATTTCAAATGGAATAGATAATCTATATATTTTATATAAAATAAAATATTTATGTGAAAACTTATCATATAAACCCTTTTGCTCATTACCACTTCCAATAAAGTATTCAATCAATTTAAATAATTTTTGAAGAGTTGTTTAAGGAATGAATATATTGTAATCTCCTTCTAAGTTCAAAACATAATTCATTATGTAAATATGTTTATAAACTTTAATTTTGTTTGCTTTTCAACCTTTTATATATAAATTAATATTTTTTTAAAAATAAAGCTTAATTTCTTTCACAATATTAATGGTATTATCCATTATTTAACACGCAAGTTTTCAATCACTTATATTATTTATAGATTTATCACTTATGTTTTTGATATTAAAAACAACAAACTAGGATGTTGTCCCTTTACACAACAACCTTCGGGCCCGTTTGGCAGCAGGAATTGGACCGGAATTGGCATTATCTAATTCTAGATAATGTCAAATTCCATGTTTGGGTCCTTGGAAAAAAATGGAATTGGAATTCCGAAATTCTCATTTTGCCCCCAAAATGGGAATATCATCTTCCACCTAAATAGGTGGAATTGGAATTTCGAATTCCAATTCCAATTTTTACAAAAGCAAATTTAATATTTTGTGGGATCCGTGACTATAAAGATGTATATTATATTGCTATAAGGATGTATATATACACATGTGTGTATATATGCATGTGTGTATATATACACATGTGTGTATATATACAAATGTGTGTATATATACATACATGTATATGTGTATATACATATATGTGTGTATATATACATATATGTATGTGTGTGTATATACACACATGTATGGTGTGTGTATGTGTGTATATGTGCGTATATATACACAAATGTGTGTATGTGTGTGTATGTGTGTATATATACACAAATGTGTGTGTATGTGTATATACACACATGTATGGTGTGTGTATGTGTGTATGTGTGTATATGTGCGTATATATACACAAATGTGTGTATGTGTGTATATATACACGTGTATATGTGTATACATGGATACACACTTGTATGTGTAAATGTATGGTGTATATGTGTGTACATATACACACATTTATGTGTGTATATATACACACATGTGTATATGTATATATATACATAAATGTGTGTATATGTGTATACACACGTGTGTATGTGTGTGTATATACACGTGTGTATATGTGTATACATGGATACACACTTGTATGTGTATATACACATGTGTGTGTATATACACATGTGTGTGTATACACACACACACATGTATGTGTATAAACACACGTGTATGTGTGTATGTGTGTATATGTGTATACATGTGTGTATACACACATATACACATGTCTGTGTATATATACATGTGTATATACACACACATGTATGTATGTATATATACACATGTGTGCATATGTGTATATATACACACATCTATACACACCATATTCAAAGAAATTAAAAAATAAAGAATTAAAATTCCTTATGCATCTTCTCATTCATCTCCCAGGTGAACCAAACGGGTCAGACCATATTCCGGATTTCATTTTGAGGATAAGCATCTTCCTGAATATGCAACATCTTCCTAAATTGACCATATCTAGGATATGGTATTCCAGTACCCAAACGGGTTTAAAGGCATACAATAAGTAGGATAAAAGTAGTAGCACATTGACAATACATTAACAACAAACTACAAATATCAAAAATATCAAACCACAACCATCAACAACATAATAAGAAATGAACTAAAATCTTTACAACCCTTGTCCAACAAGCCATCTAAACTAAAAGCCTTATAAAAATGCCTCTTAGGGCCATCCAGAATATTATCAATATCTAATCTACTTAAAGTATCAGAACCATAAACAGAAAAAACTTTAAAAGTCTTAACATAAATCCAACTATGCCCAATAACATTAAAAAAAAACATAAGGGGCCTTGTCTATAACTAACCCCTCTAAATTTGCAACCCACTTTCTTTAGCACATTGGACTAGTTCTCGATAAGGAACTTGAATAGATCCTTGCAGTTGTTGTCATCACTCTCATCCAAACCTAGGATCTTCTTCTAAACAAGGCACAAAGAGGTGGTCAATCCATGCATAACTCAGGTTAAACTTGTAGATGCTTGCAATTTTCCTTTTGAGTTCAACCACTCTAGATTTAGTCTTTTCCACCTCATCCACCATTATGATGCATTTGAGACAAGTCCCTTTTTGTGTGTCCTTACAGGTCCCTATGGTTCTGATTTTTCTCGCATCATCTTAATCTAGCATCATGTCATTAGAGATCAATGAACCCAATTCTAATACTATTAGAAACATAGGTAGGGATGTGAGTAGTCTCGGTGCTGTCTTCCAAATTCATGTCCCCCTTTTTTTTGTCATCTTTGTTTTCTTCTTTCTCCTCAGTATCCTACTGTCTTCTTCTTTTGTTCCAAACTCAACCATTTTCTTCATTTCCCCTTTCTAACAGAGTGAGTAGCAATCCTATTGGATCTCCTAGGGGTGTGTATCTTCTACAGCCTCGTCTTTAAAAATAATCTCTTGGATGGTAAATCTAGTTTTTTAGTAGAGGCTTTCCTTTTTCTCTTGCCAAGGCCGGGTTCAAATTTTTTTATGGTTTCCCAACTCAATTTTAGTGGTAATGTGGCCCGAGGTTTCAGGTGTATCCTGATGAGAGGCAATTTTTAACCCCATATTCTTTATAAATTTTTTATTTCTTGAGCCAAGGGTGTTTGTAATACTAGTCAAGGGAGGGGTACCACAATTTGTTTTGGTGGGAACAAAGAAAGGTGGAAATGGAAAAGATGAAAAATCAGCCCTAAGTGTAGGGGTATCTGTTTTTACCTTGGCTCTTGGCATTAACCATGACCTCTTTCACATAACTCTCCAAAGAGTATAGGAGAAAAAAGGGAAAAGAGATAAGACTATGATTTTAGAAGTGATTAAGAGAGGGCATGTGATACAAATAGTACACCCTGAACTTAGACGTATCATCCTTAAAAGTAAGCACCTATAATTAGATGCTCAAGTTAGCCCCATTTTAGCATGTATGGGCTCCCACATTGATTTCACACTCTTCTAACACTTATTATACCTTTATATTTGTTATGAAAATTACAAGTGTAGAAATTTACAGAGAAGAGCAAATACACATAATACAAAATTTACGTGGAAAAAACTTGGTAAAATTTATACCAAGAAAAAAACCACATGCAAATATTTTTCAATATTATTCTTAAGAGTTTTCACAGTTACAACAATCTTCAAAATGTATCTCCAAACATGACTTTAATTTGCATATAACAACCAAGTTGCAAAGTCCTAATTTTAGATCACTTACTAAATTTAGTAAGTATGACTCGTACAACTACATGTACAACACTTGTCGAAATTACTATGAATCCAACCCATTTGATGACTCAGCCACAACTAGATGATTCTCCTTGATGACTCAACCACTACTAGTGGTTATCCATGATGACTTCACATTCCAACATTCTCCCACTTGAAGTCAAATTAAAAACTTATGAAATTACTCTATTGAAAAACCATTGTCAAAGCTACCTGTTATCAGGTAATCTGCAAACCAAGAGAAGTTCTGCACCAAATGAACTCTCTACCAATAGCCTTCATCATTATATTTGTTGGGTTAATATTAGTGTGAATCTTGGCCAAAGATATATGTCCTACTTCCACCACTTCATGAACAAAGTGATATTGAATGTCAATACACTTTGTTCTAGAATGATAGGTTGAGTTCTGTGCTAAGTGAATAACACTTTGACTGTCACAATATAACACCATTATATCCTATTTTACTTGTAACTCACCCAAAATCATATGAAGCCAGATTGCCTCCTTGCTAACCTGTGTTACTGCCATATATTCAAATTCAGTAGTTGACAATGATATCATTGTCTGTAACTTTGATACCCAACTAACAACACCTCCAGCTAAGGAGAAAACATAACCTGCAGTAGAATTTCTCTTACCTCTATCTCCACCAAAATATGAATCCACATACCCATCTACTTGAATACTACTTCCACTATAACAGATAGAGGTATTTGAAGTGCCTCTTAGATATCTAAAAACCCACCTCACAGTTGTCCAATGATGAATACCAGGATTCGCAATGTACTAACTGACAACTCCCACTTCTTGCACGATGTCTAATCTATTGTAAACCATGGAAAGCATAAGACTACCAATTGTTGATGAGGACAAAACATAAGACATCTATGTCTTCTCTACTTATGTACTAGGGCACTGTTCTGAAGACAACTTAATGTGACACATGAAAAGAAATACTAAATGGTTTTGCATTTTGCATATTGAAGCACTGCAGAACCTTCTCCACATAAGTCTTTTGTGACAACCATAATTTATTGTTATTTATGTCTCTATGTATCCTCATTCAAAGAACCTGATTTGCACTTCCTAAGTCCATGTCAACCTCGCTAGCAAGCTGATTTTTCAAATGGATGATTATATCCATGTTGGGACTTGCAACCAACATATCATCTACATACAAAAGTAGAATGGTAAAACTATCACCATCATACCTCTAAAAATAGGCACAATGATCAACCTCACATCTACTAAACTCTATACTCATCATGAAGGAATCAAACCACATGTACCAATACCTTGGAGCTTGTTTTAAACCATACAATGATTTTTTCAATCTGCAAACAAGACTATCCTTGCCTTTTTCCTTAAAACCTTGTGGCTGCTTTATATAAATATCCTTACAGAGATCACCATGCAGGAAGGTTTTTTTAACATCTAACTATTCTAACTCCAAATCAAGACTACCAACAACAGCTAAAAAAACTCTGACAATACTCAAGTGTATAACATGTGAAAAAATTTCATTAAAATTTATACCAAAGTTATGAGCATACGCCTTTGCCGCCAACCAAGCTTTATATCTCCCCAAATTATCATTTAAATCCCTTTTCAACTTGAAGACTCACTTGTTACCAATATCGTTTCTTCCATTGGGTAATGGAACAAGCTCCCATATCTTATTTTTATGAAGAACTTACATCTCCTCTTCCATAACATCTCTTCATTTATCTGCAGATTTTGCTTCATAAGCCTCCTGATATGAACTGGGTTCACCAATATTAGTTAGTAATGTATAAGAAGAATTACAAATAGGAGAGTACCTCTCCGGTGCTTTGGATGCTCTGCTGGATCTTCTTACAAGGGGTGATATCACCCTGTGGCTCATCTGGTTTTTGTTCATCTGAATGATCTTCTAATCGATTTTCATCTAGTACATCAAGATTATCATGTTTTTCCACCTCTACTGGAATAACTTCAGTACCTTGTTGTTCTTCACATCTTTTCAATAAAGAACATACCTTGGCTAATTATAATCTTGTCGGTAGCAGTATCACATAACCTATACCCCTTTTTACTTTCTACATAACCAAGAAAAATACATTTTGTGGACTTCTTGTCCAACTTATTTCTAATCTCTTTAGGAATACGTACATAATCATCAGAACCAAAAACACAGAGAAATGAGTACTCAATTGGTTTACCTTTCCAAATTTATTTAGGAATTTTATTATCAAGAGCACTAGTGGGTGATCTATTAATCAAGAAACAAGTTGTGTTTACAGCCTCGCACCAAAACTTATTCTCTAAACCACCTGTTCTCAACATACATCCGGCTCGCTCCATAATTGTACGCTTCATGAGTTCAACAACATTTTTTTGTGGTGTCTTGACAACCATCAATTGTCTTTCAATTCCATGTTCACTACAAAAATGGTTAAATGTTTATAAACAAAACTCACCTCCATTATTTTTTCTTAGACATTTTATCGTCTTACCTTTTTTATTCTCTACCAGATCCCTTAACCTCTTGAAACAAGAAAACACTTCAGATTTCTTCTTGAGAAGATAAATCCACACCTTATGGGAGCAATCATCTATAAATGAAACAAAATATGATGAACCTCCAATAGATGTAACAAGAGCTTCCCAAGTATCTGAATGTATTACATATAAAAAAAAATTCTTGTGGTAGTACTTCGAGAAAAACTTAGTCTATTTTGTTTTCCAAACAAAAAATGTTCACAAAAACTCAAATCTTTAGATTTTGCACCTAGGAAAATATTTCTATCTAACAGTACCTTAAGACCTCGTTCACTCATATGGCCTAGCCTTTGGTTTCAGGTTGTTAATGAGTCCCTCTCTACATCAAATAACACAACAACCTCTCCATTTTTAGTTTTTCCAACCAACCTATTGTAATACCCCAAAATTGGCACCTTACAATTCTAATCAATTTTGGTGCATTTCTTCAAATTCTCATCATCGAAGTCCTATTGTACTAGGCAAATTCTCCTTCCTAATTGTCTTTAATTGACTTAGTCTCAAATGCAGAAAACCTAAATTTGCTTAAATCTTACACCATATTTAATTCCTAAATTTTCAAGATTTATTAGCTAAAAATCCCTATGATTAATTAATTTAATTCTAAAGTCCTAAGTGCTTTTTAATTAAATTAATTCCACCCCCTTTAGCCAATACACATCAAAAGGAATTGAATAGTTATTTAATTATTTGAATGGATTATCCTCAAAAAAGGAATTCCATAACTCCATGTGAAAAGTCACTCATGTGGCAATAATTCATTTCTTTAATTAAATAATTCCTCATTTTGTCTCACCTTCCTCCATGGAGATGAAGAGTCAACCGTTTCTTTCCAAGAAACTCTTCATCCTCT
>MU224211.1:465320-482752 GCA_018584345.1 Thuja plicata
TGTCTTAATTCTTTCATGCTTTCAAGCTTTTTGTTGCATAATTTAGCTTAATTTCATTTAGAGTAATAGCATTTTGTATCTTAAATTAGTTTGCTTATACATTAAATAGCTTAATTCTATCATCTTTCCAAGTTCTTAGCTTAAACTATGCACTTTCATTTCTAGATTGTAATGGCATTTCTCACATAGAAAAGTTTCAATTTTAGTTTTGATAATGCTTTAAAATCCTCCATTTTAGCAATGGTCATGGTTGTTGGCTCTCGTTCTGAGAGTAATTGAAAAACCCCAACTAAATAGGAGGCAACAGGTCGATTCAATCAAATTTGTGGAGTGGACAATTCATGTTCATTTTTTGCAAATTAGATGATTGAGCAATGACCATGTTGAGTTTGTGTCTGATTTAGAGGTCACTTTCAAGCACACACACCTATAGAGATTGCCAACTTTTTCTCCCTTTAGCACAACCAAGACTCTCTTTGTTACCTTCGAAGAACTATTTTCACTACTAAATCAAAATCCTTTTTCATCAAACAATCCATGTGAAAGAAGATTTTTCTTTAAACTAGGTACATATCTAACATGCTGAATAGTTCTAACTACTCCATCAAACATCTTAATTATTACCTCTCCTTCACCAATGGATTCACATGGGTTGTCATTTCCCATGTAAATCATACCTCCATCACAAGCATAGTAAGCATAAAAATAGTCTCTATGAGGAGTCATATGAAACGAGGCACCAGAATAAAGAATCCATACATCACATAAAGAACTTCTCAAATTAGCAATTAATACCTCTTCGTCTTCCAATGGTGTTTGAACTTCTGTAGTATTTACTTTAGATGCTAGTGTACTAAGATTCTCCTTGGTTTCTTTTGGCAACCTGAAATGCTTCTTGACATGTCCATTTTAGCCACAATTCCATAACTTTACATTTTTTCGCCCCTTGGATTTGGACTTGGTTTGCCCATGCTCAATACTATTTCTTTCCCGACTTCTGCCTCTAGCAACTAGGACTTCATTTGAAGAAGATCCTTGAGATGTCTTCTTCCTTGAAACTTTAAAGATTAAAGTAGCTACCACCTCTTCAAAGACTAACTTCCCACTCGATGTAGAATTGATGAGAGCCATAACCAACTGATCCCAACTATCAGGCAAGGAGAAAAGTAAAAATGTTGCCTTATCTTCATTAATTTTTACTCCCATTGAAGGCAACTTGCTTGTTAGTGTATTAAAATCATTTAGATGATCTGTGACTGATGAAGTGTCACACGTCCTCAAATTATACAATTGCTTTCGCAACAAAATTTTGTTTGTTAATGACTTCTTCTCATACAACTTTGCAAGCTTATTCCATAAGTCATGAGAAAATTTATCCTCTACAACATTAAACGAAACTGGATCCGCTAGAGATAACTAGATTGTTTCTCTAGTTGTGTTATCCATCATACTCCAATTTGATGTGCTCATATTTCCAAGTTTTGATGTCACCCCTTTAAGAGATCTATCACATCCATCCTTCACGATCAAAGCTTGAATCTTCAGCTTCCATAGAGCAAAATTTGAACCATCAAACTTTTGCACCTCATAAATGGTAACAGAACCTCCTCCCATTGTTCACCTCTCAAAAAAATAACTCCTACACATAATAACCTCTCTTTAATACCAATTGTTAAGAAAATTATAAGTGTATAAAACTATAGAGAAGAGAAAATACACATAACATGGAGTTTACATGGAATAAACTTGTTGAAATTATAGGACGATTGTTCTAAAGATTAGACTAGCTCCCTCAAGGGAGTTTTACTCCACAATATAAAGAACATAAAGGAGTGGCATGAGTGGACAAGACCCCTACTCACCATTTTAAAAGAGACAAGGGTATAAAATATAAAGAGTCAAACATGAAGAAGGTAAACTTGGGTGATGAAGACAATTCCAAGATGATTTTGGTAGGTGATGACTACAATCCCGTACTCAAGGCAATAGCATTCAAGATCTTCAGGGAGTACAATGACACCTTCGTGTGGACCTACAAGGACTTGAAGGGGATACCACCAGAGTTGTGTGTATGTAGTATCCCTCTCATTCCAAGTGCACAACCTGTACAGAAGAGACCCTAGCGAATGAACAATAATTATGCTACCAAAGTACATGAGGAAATTAAGAAAATGTTGGAGCCTATCATAATATTCAAAGTAGACACAAGCTAGTGGATCTCAACCTTTGGCATATCACTCAAGGAGGAGAACCAAATTAGAATCTGTGTGGATTTTTGATGCCTCAATGTAGTGACAATCAAAGATCCCTTCCCAATTTCGTTCACAAATACAATACTACAGCAAGTTCTTGGCCATGAGATATACTCTTTCATGGATGGATTCTCGAGGCATAACCAAGTCAGTATTACGGAAAAGGTAAAAGTAAAGACATTTTTTGTCGTGGAAGACGAGGTGTACGCCTACAAAAGAATGTCATTTGGCTTGTGCAACACCCTGGCCACCTTCCAACGCATAATACTACATATTTTTTATAAGATGTTAGAAGGGAATTTCGAGGCATTAATAGACGATTGGTCAATATATGGTGGGCAAGAAATCCACCAAACCACACTCTGAGAATGCATGGAGAGGTGTCAAAGGGCGGGGTTAGAATTGAACCCCAAAATGTGCACATTCATGGTGCCACAAGGTAAATTGTTGGGCCATATTGTCTGTAAGGAGGGAATGAAGACAGACCCTGACAAGGTAGGGTTTATCATCCAGATGGAGGCCCCAGACAATGGTCATGGCATGTTGGCTACTACCGAAGGTTCATTAAGAATTTTCCCAAATAACCTATATGTTTGACATGCTAACGAGGAAGGGACAAACTTTCACATAGGGGGGTGAGCAAAATAATGCATTTGAAGAATTAAAGTCGAGATTGGTGAGTGCACATGAAAACAAAGAATTTCATGTGCAAGTTGATGCATCTAAATATGCCATCAAGGCTACATTGGCACAAGTGGGTGTACAAGGATTTGGACCATCCAATATTCTTTGTTTTCCACCTACTCTCGAAAGCAGAAAAGAAATATAGCATGACTGAGGGGGAGGTATTGGGGATGATGTACTCCATGCCAAACATTTCGACACTACCTTCTAGTAGCACTATTTACAATATGTGGACCATCAGGCCTTAATGTACCTAGTGAAAAAACCCATCATTCAGGGGCAAGTGAGCTAATAATTAATCCTATTGTAAGAATTTGCATTCATAATCATCGTGAGACCTGGGAAAAGCCATGTCATCCCCGATCAATTACCCCTAATCAAGTTGGGGAAGCCATCTAAAGGGGTAAATGAATATTTTTTGAATGTGCACCCCTTCCACATCACAACACTACCATGGTATGAGGGCATCGAAAAATATTTGTCTACCTCGACCTTCCCAAGGGATATGCCACCAAGCAAAAGTAGGAACTTGGCACTGAAAAGCAAAACTTTCAAGCTCAACAATGAGTTTCTCTATAAGTTGGGTCCTAGCCAAATATTACGGCAATGTGTCATGCAGGAGGAAATACAGAGAGTTTTGAAAGAAGATCACGAAGGCTTGGCTGGTGGCAACAAGACACCCGACACAACCGCACGTAAGATGTTGGCAAGACTGTGGTGGCCCACATTACACATTGACACACACGAGTGGTTAGGAGCATGTAACGCCTGCTAAATAGCTAGGAAACAACTCAAGCGGGGCTTCATGTCACTCTTCCCCTCACAACCTTAGGAGCTATTTGAAAGGTGGGTATTAGACATTGTCGGACCTTTGAAGGTGAGTCAAGCACATAGATGCAGATATAGTAAGGTAGCAACAGAGTACCTCCACCAACTTGGGGGATGTGAGGGCGCTACCAAACAATATTGACATTAGTATGGCAAGATTTATCTACGAGTAGATTGTCACAAGGTATGAGATTTTGATTCAAATCACCAGTGACCAAGGGCTGCACTTTGTGAATTGTCATCCAGTTGATGACAACAAAGTTTAAAATCTTTCACACCATATCAAGTTTCTACTACCCATAAGCCAAT
Organism: Thuja plicata; assembly: GCA_018584345.1. Lineage (NCBI taxonomy): Eukaryota > Viridiplantae > Streptophyta > Pinopsida > Cupressales > Cupressaceae > Thuja > Thuja plicata. The sequence goes on from MU224211.1 coordinate 469,394, forward strand.
GACCAAGCAAAAAACTTGTTTCTGTAACATATAAATCTTGTGGGGAGGAAGAGGAAGATTGGGAGGAAAGACTATCGGCGATACTCTGGGCATACTTTACAACATACAAAGTAACAATTGGACATACACCTTCCAACTAATGTACAAGCAAGAGGCGGTGCTACCCACCGAGTACATGGTTCCTAATTTTCGCATTGTCGTCAAGAATCGTCTTGGTGATGCCGAAAGAGTGAATGAATGCCTTCCTAACCTTAAAAAATTAGACGAACAGAGAATAATTGCACAATGGGCTATGAAAGTTCTGCAATGACGGCGGAAGTTATGGCACGACAAACGCCTCTGATAAATGAACCTTCGGTCAGGATAGTTGCTTTTAAAGTATAATGGTCGCAACGAGATCAAACCTAGGAAGTTCAAATTTTGTTGGTTGGGATGTTATAAAGTGAGAGATTTGGGTCACAATGGGGCAATCAAACTTGCCACACTTGACAACAGATCAATTACTGAACCTGTGAATGGCTCCAGGTTAAAAATTTATCACAAGAGGAAGGGACTTACAATAGAAAAGATGTTGGGGTATGTCAGTTGCAGAGACTAGACCATAAAAGACATGAAGTGCTAGAAGTGGACCCAATAATCCAAGACCAACCCTACAAGCCAGACAAAAATTGGGATCCCAACAAGGAAGAAAGCTTGGCAAGGAAGCATGTTGAGGTAATCGCAGTCTTGCGCACTCACAAACACCTCACCAATGCATATTATTTGATAAACCTACACTATGGGTGTGAATGGGTGGACATAGGGTATGGAAGATATCATACGGAGTGCAATTTGGGTATGTAGCCTACAATATCAACAAAGAAGCCAAAAAGTAAGGGAAGGACGAACAAGCAGCAAAGGGAGAAGTGCCAAAGGCAAACTGGGAAGAAGAGATTGACTTAGAAAAGTACACGAAAAATGTTGGGTCCCCGACTCAAAATGATGATCAAGGGGTGATCTTGGCATAATGAAGAACTAATCAAGTATTGCATCAAACAAGGCAAGGAGCCTCTGCCACTACCAACCTCCTACTCACTTTGGAATGTCATCCCAAACCCAGTGGGTCCACCTGAAATCAACAGCAATGGAGAGGAAGTGACTTGGTATCAGTAGTACAGAGGTTGATACGTCGATGGCAGATATAAAGGTATTGGGCCCTCACCCTTGGTAAACAAAATATTTAACTTGGAATATATGGGGATGTCCTATAAAAATGATTGCTATAAAGTCATTCGAAACATGTTGGTGGGAACATGCTTCTGAAATTAAAGTGAGACCTATTGTGAGCTTTTCACACCATCATCCCATTCCAAATGGGGAACCTCTCTTTTGACTTGTCCCTGTAGTACTAGGTATTTTGGGCAAGTTTGGTTGGTCTTTCTAATTAAGATGGGATTGCTTAAGGGCTCTAATGTCGAGAATTGGAGGTGGAATCATACTGGGAAAGTAACAAAATCAGGACACGAGATCCAACTTGAACTTACACATATCAGAATTGAGTGGCTGTCAATACACCATTGAAACGGGTTTGGAGACTTGGTTGTAGTTTGAGAAGAGGTGGGGCGGTTCAAGTTAGATGGAGTGTGGGGGTGTTGAACAGTTTAAAATCCTCCCAATGGCAGGATTTCCGCCCTCCCCTTTATCTAAATATCCTGGCATATACATGATTTCGCCTTCAAATCTTTAAGCCATTTAATCTCTTTTGGAGAAGTATTGTAAACAATTGGTGATGAATTCCTAAGCCTTGGAGGTTGGTCAGTGAATTGGAGGGTGAGTTGGATGAAGTTTTCTAAAATGGAAACTTTGAAATCCTCAGGTAGGGGCGAAATCTACCCCCTTCCTAGGAATTTATCCTCCCCCAACCTAGAGTTTTGCCCCCTTTGAGTTATCATGATTCAACCTTTTTAAAGGGGAGCAATGGTAGATTTGAATGATTAATGTTAGGAGATGGAGCCTTGGGTTTGATGATGAAGCAAAAGAATGGAGAAGACAAACTAGCATCAAGCTTAAAGTGAGTGTAAAAATCCTAGAGGGGCCATAAATTTCGTCCTTGACAAAATCCTCCATAACATGATAATTCCGCCCAACTCTAGGATTTTATCCTCATGGCACAAAGATTTCCACCCTCCACTTGAGATTGGAAGATAGATCAAGCAATTAAGGGGTGAAACTGCAAGTTGGGCAATGAAGTGAAATGGAAAATTTTGTGAAGTGATGATAGCAGAATCCTCTAACCAATAGGATTCCTGCCCAGCTTGAGGATAGAATCCTCGCGAGCATGAGAATTTCACCCAGCTTCCACATTAAATCTTCATGCTTCCCCAGTTTCCGCCATGGCTATAATCATGTTGAGAATTTGTTTTGGAAGTTTGAATGTGAAAGGAAGTAGGTCAAAGACAATTGAATGAAAGCATGGCAAGAGACAATCTGATTAAAAGGTGGGTGATGAGTATTGGTGAGCAACAAAAGAAGATTGCTCAAGGGAGGGTGGATTCCGCCCTCCCACGAGGACTTTATCCTCTCAAATGATAAGATTTTGCCTCCCCTAAAGAACTCGACCCCCCCTTAATTCACAAAGCAATGAGTTATGAAGATGATTGAATGATGGAGAGGCAAGGCGATTTGAATCTAGAGAAAATCCTCTAGGCTCAGAGGATCCCGCCAGCCTATGAGTATTCTTAAAATCCTCTTGCATGCAAGATTTTTTCCCATTGTTGGGAGGTCGGCTAGGGTCCATGTCATCAACAATTTTAATTTGGTGGGAAACAAAAATTTAAAACATCGATTTCTTCCATCAAGGTCAGCCTCCTAGGATGACGTGCCCTTTCACCCTTTCAAACTCATATACAAGGGATGTCGATTCATTTCATTTTGCATCCAAATCAAAGCAAATTACCTCTACAATTCAAAGCATCGAATTATCATTGATAAGCAACAAAATTTCTCTCCAATTGGGCAGTGAATTCTTTCATCTGGGTGACGAATTACCCTAAATTAGCAGCGATTTTGGGATCTTCACTGAGACAGCAAACTATCTCCAGTTACCAGCGAATTACCTATAGAAGGGTGGCGGGTTGAATAAGGACTTCTAAAGAAAACAGCAGGCCATTCGAACTGACATTAATAAGTGATTGAAAGGCATCAAAAGCTGTGATTCTGAGCTTTGCCAAGGATCCTAAAAAATTTAGACTTGAAGTGGTGAGGAAAAAATCTGAACTTTTCATAATTCTAGGGTCATTTCTTGTTTCAGAATTTCTCCAAGTTAATAATTCAGACCTAAGCTATAGCCTCTAATTTCCTTATGCTAAAACAATCAACATCTCATAAAAGGAAATCATAATTTACACTAGGAAGTGGTTCATGAAGATTTAATTTAAAATTTGGCGAATCTAATTTCAAGTTTTGCTCATCTAGTCAAGGTTAACTACATGCTCATGCTTTAGTTTTCTTTCAAGGCAATCAGATCACCATAAAGAGAAAACTATAATTCTCATTAATTGGGATCTTCATTGAAACATTCAAAGGGGAAAACATTTTCAAAATCTAATAAACTCTAACTTATTAATTTAGAATTCAAGTCTAGCCCTTAGCATGCTAATTAAGAGTTAAACTCTAAGGCTAATTGAGGATTTGTTATGGCAGGGATGAGCATGTCAAGAGCCAAGGATGGGATCTCAAAGAAGGATACACAAGCTCAAGTGAGGAAAGACATCGAAGAGATGGCACCAAAGTCAAGCTTCACTACTAAGCACAAGAAGATTGGAGATACTAGTCTTGGGCCCGTCAACATGATTCAAGTAAAAGAAAGGATGTCTAGAGATCCAACTTCTAGGATGACCAAGATGATGATGAAGAATGGGATTGTTCAAGCGACAGCCTTCCCTCCCACCATGCAGTGCATCGAATTGGCCCTTTAATGCACCAAAAATTACAACCCTCAAAAGAAGACAATCAAGTATGGGAAAGAGAAGAAGAAGATTATAATTGTACTATCAGAAAAGGCTATCAGGATGGCTTTCGACATAACATCTCACAACGAAAGAACCGTTATCACCAAGGAGCAGACATCGAAGCACTATGAAGATCAAGTGGATACATGTGCGAAGAGGATGAACGATGAATGGATGATTGAGTCATGGAGTCATTACTCTAAAATCTTGAAATTGACCAAACTAACTATATCGAACTTCAAGCAGGATATTGGTGATCTCAATGTGATGCTAAATAGAGTGATGGGGGAACCACAGGGTGGCACTTTCAAGCCTTGGATGTTCTACTTTATAGACAAGATTTTATCATGAGAGGTAATGTTTGAATGGGCGAAGATTATCACCGATAACCTTGATCACCAGTTAAGGACAATGAAGAACACTAAGGCATTTTACATGACATCTTACGTTGTCTACATGTCGGCTAGTGTATTTGAATTCACAAGATTGACAAGTTTGGGAAGGTGTGGAACAACTCAAGGGGAGTGCCTAGTGCGTGAATGCTATCCACAACTACACCTCCACCATCACAACTTACAGATTTTCAATGATGCATCGCCATGGAGGTTGTAAGACAGTTGCAAGAGGCTCCACATGTGAGGCTTTCCAAGGAGGCTAAGAAGTTGATTGAAGAGTATGGATCATGGTACATCTAATATCCCAAATACACATATATTTGAATACTTGGAAGTGCAGTTTTCCCAAGGAAGCTCCCTAGATATCGCACAAACAAAATGGTCATCATGGAGGTAGCAATGCTATTGCTTGCCTTTGATAGAATTCCGAAGAACAAGCACAAACCAGGGGTTAAATTCAACTTCAATTTGTAAAGTGAGACTTGCCCATCACAGGCAACAGCTGAGGCAGCAAATGAGGAGTTTGAGTACTATGGGCTAGGATTTTATGAGTTAAGAGAAAGCTTTGACCCTAAGAGGAAGATCAAAAGAGCATATGGGAACAAGTATCTCCACATTCCACGCATGGAGGATTATTGGGTTGATGTGAAAGATGATTTCGAAGTCAGAAGGAGAATGTTCTCAAGGCTGACAATTGATATAATTAGAAAGTAAAAGTGGAAGGGGATCCAGGTACCTGATCAGTTAGAGGAGGATGATAACATCACTAGAGATTTCAACACCACTACAGATCATGAGTTGGAAACAATTGATTGGCATGATGATAAGGAAGTTAGCCTTAAGACTTTGATGATTCTAGTTTCCCTCTTCACTCAGCAGTGGTTGGATGGCAAGATAGCCAATTTAGAAAGAAGAGGAGTACCCTTGACATATGAAAAAATGAAGGAGGTTGAAGAAATTGAAGAGGAATCATTGGAGCAGCCTCAAGCATCAAGTGGGCATTAAGGTGAAGTTAGCAAGAAAAGGAAAACTACTACAAAGGATTCACCAGGCAAGAATTCGAAAGAAAACAGAGTCAAGATTGAAGAACCACAAGCGAAGAGACAAAAACAAATTGTTCCTCCATCAAAAGAGAGTGAAACTTCAAAGCAAGGAAAGACTGTCATCTAAAAGCAAGAAGGTACATCAGGAGATTTCTTTTGAATCACAAGACAACATTAGTCAGAGTTCTTCAAGATATTCTATATTCAGTGCCACTGAGTTAGAAGGAATGCTCTCCCCACATAATGGAAATGAGCCTGAGATGATTGAAATTGAGGATTCTCCTCTAGATAGACAAATCCCACCTCCTAATGAAGAGGATATTCAGTTATACCAATTGAAAGAAGGGAAGAGCCCAATTTGGAGTTAGAAGAGTCCACAACTCCTGATTGGTTGTGGGATACAATACAAGGAAAAGAAAAGGTTAATGAGCCTAAACCAATTATAAACATTGAAGACCTTATACAAAAAGTTGAGGAAGAGAATTAGCCAACATGAAGGGTAGCTAAGGTGATCAGAGATGATTCAGGAACCCACAAAGTTCAAATTGGTATTCCTAAGGTAAACAAAACAAGAGATAACATTCAGCCCCAGGATTATGAGATAGTTGAACATGAGTTGCGAGCTACCACAAAGAAAATAGAATATGAGGAAGTTCAGGATGCTCTTAAGGCCATGCAAAACAAGGTGAAGAATGAAGTAGCAAAGAAGAACAAATACAAGGAAAAAAATAAGAGATTGAGAGGGTACTACAGGAATGTCTTCAAACCAATCCAGTAGATAGATCATATAGTTGTACCACCTCTCACCCTTGAGAGGGAAGATATTGATAGTGCAGAGGGCTCAAGGACATCACTTCAAGAGGCTTGAGCTTGTATGGATGAATTTTCATCAGGAGGGCATGGCCTTTCTCCCGAGATTAGTGCAACAACTTCAAATACTCACAGCACTTAGAGCGAGATTTCAAGCTTTTGGAAAGCTTTGGGAGGAATTTCAGCACATCAAGAACAAAACCATACCTAGATTGCAAGCTATGATAGAGGTTCCTGGGCATCTTTTAGAGAGAAGGTGATCAAGGCTGGAGAGATGAAGGATGTGACAGCATGGTACTTTGCCTTAATCCATAGGCAGGATACTCTAGAAAGGATAAGGAATGATAGTGCTCATCTTGGTGTGTCCTTATTGAATATGATTGAAGAGGTTGTAGGGGTAATGAAGGTCACCTTCTACCTTGAAGAGAAGAAAGAACAAAATATAAACTTAGAGATTATGGAGGGGAAGTTGATATCTTAAACTTTGGAGGAGAACGATGTCATCAGGAGGGAGCATTTGAGGAGATATTCATCTCTTCAACTTCTCGTGGCCTCAATCAAGGACTATAAAGCGAAATGGGAGAAGACAATTGCTACAACTAAAACTGAGATGGACTTAGCAGATTGGAGAATTCAGAATACACCCATGCCACCAATGAATGTGCTCAACAATATTATGTCCAGGTTCATCGAATTGGCAAAGAGAGAAAGAGACAAAGGAAATAATAGTTTAGATGTAAGCCTAAGTGGCAAATTAATTTCTCATTGGTTGGTAGTTTAGATGCTTAATTCTGATTGGCTTACCATTTGGTGTCATTTGATTGGTTGTCACCTTTTGTAATTTTTCTATTGGCTCATGCTGAGGAGCTTGAATCTTATAGGCTGATGGGGTGGCAACCCTAATTAGGGTTTGCATGATTCAATCTAGGTCATTGATTCTAATTTAATCTTGGTCGTCCATTGTTCTTGAGCCCCTCTATAAGGCGTGCTCCTCTCATTTGTAAAGTTGGTTGGAGAATTATTGCAAAAGATAATGCCAAATTTGCTCTACTTATCATTGTTGTGTTTTACATGGCAATTAGTTTTGATCAAGTTTGAATTATTGCATGGTTATCTTCATCCTCGTTTAGAATATATTTTAATTTCAAGTTGTTGAGATAGAATAGAATCTGCTTAAGTAGCTTAGTTGAATGAAAGAAATTGTGGATGTTTACTTGCAAGACTCAAATTGAAAACTAGGCCACTAGCCTCTTGTTGATTCTAAGTGTGCCTTGTGTGGTGAGCTAGTGATTGATTGTAATTAACTTCAATTGATATCTAATCTTTAGTTTGCATCCATTGATGGGATGTAAGAGGAAATATTGATTTGAAAACCATTTGAGTCTACCTTAGAAGCTTGCACTAGGTGTGTGGAGTCAATGACAAAACTGCAATTAGTAAAGTCCAAGTCCATCCATACTTCCTTGCATTCATAGTTAGGAGTAGTAGTAGAAGTCAAGTTTAAGTTTAAGTTTAAGTTGAAGGAGAGTTGAAAATCAAAAACTATATTTTCATTGCACATTGTGAAGCCAAATCTTTAGAGATCCAATTGCCAAGTAATGAGAAACGGCATAAGTCCCCCTTAGTGATTCCAGCAAATCCCATCAATTCAATTGAACGATTATCCATGACAGAAGGAACTTTGAATTCATTTCATGAGCTTACTTTGCAATCTTGGCATGATTCAAGAGAGGATTGAGTATCCAAGTGTTTCACTTTGAAACATTGGAGTATTTGATTTTACATGTTGTATTGGAATAAAACTCACATCAACAAGACTCTGGGGATGATCTAAGAGGAACAAAAAGGGAAACGAAGGATGGTGAAAAAGGACCAAGCAAGAAGAGAAAAAGAGAGGTGTCAAACGAGGTAAGTACAATTTCTGAAACTCTGAAGAACTTTGAAAAAGTCCAAGAGAATTATTTTGGAGTAATAAGGACGAGACAGTAAAAAATAAAAAGAATAAATTGGGAAAATTATGAAGACACATATTCTTTATGAAAAAAATAAAGTTAGAAAACATTATAAAGGGAATAAAAAATACGTAATTGATGGCAAAAATAAAAGAAATAAAAAGTGCTGAAAAATAAAAAGGGATATAATATGAAAAGAAAGAAATTATGTATTCTTGAAAAAAAAGGTGTTTTATTAAGAGCCAAACCCTAAAGCAGCCAAGATGCACTTATAAAATAATTGGAAGGCAATTATGTTTGTCAAAAGTAAGGCAGGTCGAAACGAAGCAAAGAAGCAGAGCACACAACGCAAGGAATCCATACAAAGAAGGTAGGAGACAACAAGAAATTCATAATTGTCCTAACACCAATGTGGAAATAAAGAAGTTTGTCTTAGGTAATTTTCAGAATGCCATGTGGACAAATCACATGGGGCGGAAAAAGGAGCACTATATTAAGATGTTCAACCCCAGCCGAGAACATGGTGATAAAGTTTACCTGGGGGCAGTTGTTAAAGGGAAAGCTAGGATATTATTGGCTCAGTTAAGGACAGGTTCGCATCATCTTAGATGTGAGACTGGTAGATGGAAAAGGCCCAACGAGGAATGGGAAGAGAGGACTTGCAGGTTCTGCAAAACGGGGGCGATTGAGACCGAATGGCACTTTCTCATTGAATGCACCGCATACGATGACATCTGGGCGCAGTACGGTAACATATGGACGGCCGACGACATGCAAAGTTTATTTGCGGCATCAGACCGCTAGTCTGATTGTTAAGATTCACAGCAGGAGAGCAGACATGGAAAAGAAGATGGATTTAGCTTAGTGTTGTGGTTTGTGGTCCCTTAGGCCATTTGGTCTCGTGGACGTTAGTAAAACTCTTCATTCATTCATTCATAACATTTCAGAGGGGGGAACTATATAGTCTGCAATCATACAAAGAAGACTACATCAGCCAACAGTACGGAGAAGAGTGCATCAGCTTGTACAACATGCAAGGGTAGTGTAGTTTGTACATCATACAAAATGGAAGAATTCAAACCTGTATGGGAGGGCCCAGTCATACGACAAAAGGAAACTCAATGAGATTGAGCCATATGTCGTACGTCGTGTAGTATGAAGGAACATTCCTCTGCACACAAATAGGTTGTATGGTGCAAAAGTACAAAACAAACATTAAGTTGTCGTACGGATTTGATAGAAAGCCCATACGAGATAATTCATAAAGTCATACAACAGGAGAAATAAGTCATATGAAGGGGGAATCTGAGACGGGAGTCGTACAAGGTACCGTACAGAGTGAACTAAGAAGCCATACCATACGAGGAAGACCACAGAAAGACATCATAATACAGTAAGAGTGTGAGTGTATGATAAGGAGAGGACAGTGCAGCCATATAGCAAAGACAGGTTGAATCGTACGAAGGTGGAAGCATAGTTGCACGAGTCCAAGAACTTGACAATTCTCACAAGGAACAATCAGAGGAAATCATGGTGAAGACGACGTTCGGAGATCCTGTGCGGCACCCGAATGATAGTTACTCCAAAGACATGGCAAGAAATAAAGATCTGAATGATAAAGGTAAATTACAATTTGGAGTAGTAATGGCAAGCAGCACAAAAGGGAAGGCACATATGAGACCTCAAGTTGCAAGCAACAAGCATAAGCAAAATGATGGCCCTATTACAACGTACTCGATGACCTTGGAAAATATCACTGACAGAGAATGCAGGAATTGGTGGCTGAGCGTCTAGGATGATGACCATAGTTTGAAGAAACTCTGCAAGACAAGGTGGTTGAATTGACATTTTTCAGCTCGAAGGAATTCAAGTCTTGAGTGCTATGGTGGTGCAGTATAATGGAGTGAACGAGAATCCATCATTATGTATAATTGTTGTTAGTTTGTGATTCAGGTTCGACCTATGGACTTCATGAGAGCAATGGACATCCCTTCTACAGGACATTACATGGGGAAGGCTACGAAGGTTAGGCCGGACAAGAAGGATTTTTATATCCAACAAGTATGTAGGCAAGATCTCAGAGCAAAAGAAAGGGAGTGTATTCAAAGTTCAGGTGGGAATAGAGGCCTTAAAAAGAATATCTTGGCGAATGCAAAGTGGAAGTGTATACTAGATTTGTTGAGGTGTCGTCTCATGGGTGCTAGTCGTGCATCAGACATAGCATTCTAGATGCTGGAGTATATGTTGAACTTGAAGGCAAGAAGAACATATAACAGGGCACGAGGTTTACCTAAGCATATCCATGAGTTCCTCAGCCTTTGACATAAGGCAATCTACATGACTTAGCATGTGATCATATTATTCCTTGATGTTATTTATACACAAGTGCCTTCAAACAAATGGGGAAAGGTACAACCCGTCCTGCAAATAAGGCCTAGATAATCACTTGTCTTTTGTTGGGCACATCTTGGTGTACATGCAGTTAGAGAGGAGGTTGCGCCAACTTAGTCCAATGCACCATAGCAGATGAAGCGTAAACGCCAACCCGCTAGCAAAACTACTGGGAAGCATTCAGTACAGTGATACGCTGGCCATTACAATGTCATCCTCATCAAGTGAGGAAAGTTCCTCGAATAGTGTCAGCCTGAGTTCCAAGGATTCAGCAACATAGGCATACTCAGTTCCTGTGGGACCACTACTTCTTCAAGCTAACATTGCGGTGAGTATAGTTTCTTTCGCACATGCCTTACTTCCACCCACAGCTCAGTTGGTGGCAACGTATATTCTAAGATTTGCCACACCTATAGGAGTACATAAGGCCACACCAGTGGTTGTCTTGCACAGTGGAAGGGTTCAACAACCACATCTATGACAGTGGCTACCACAATGCCAAGTGCCAGAGGTGTGATCCAACCAAATGCCAGTATCACAGTTGCCAGCTAGAAAGATACCATAGTCGCTACATCATCCCAACAAGGGGAAGCGGAGGTGGATGATTGGTTGACGTAGTTCCAGGCAGCACCATCCGCCCATCCATCACCATCACCCAGTCTTCTAGAGGACTTAGAGTTTGCAGGAGGATTAGCAAGGCAATAGTTGTTAGAGAGAGGCCTAGGTGCATGGAGAAGTTGGAGTTGACAAAGATTGGGCAGCCAAGTAAACAAGAGGTTGTGGTGGTCACATAGTCTGGTGCGGCTAAGGTCAAGGATAAACTTACAGGAGAAGTAGAGAAGAATCGAGGTATGCATATTAGAGTTTTTAAGATAGATCCCAATGATGCCTTGGGTTCATTACAACAATACTTGGTGGAATTAGCAAACATTGCCATGGTCAATTGAGAGATAACAGAGCTCTATGGGCAGATAGACATTGGCTTTGCACCCCTAGTAGTCATTGAGGTGGAGAGGGTCCTGAAATCTATGCAAGAAGGATGCAATAGGGAGTTTGCACAATGTTTTGGAGCTAAGGTATGGCCGGCTACTGAGGCTCCTAAGATGCAAGAGGCCTAGCATCCAGTACACCCTAGTGTCGCAGGTGAACAAGGTCAGGTTCTTTCTGCATTACATGGTATGGAGTCGTGCTTCAGAGATGCATTTTATGAAAAGAATTTCCTTAGAGAGTGCCAGATGCTACAATGCGCATGTGTGAGGAGGCTCATCAAGAGCTATTTGTTGTCATATGATCAAAGAGGGACTGCCGCTAAGCCCTCAAGGCTACCCTGGCAGCAAAGGAGCATCAACTTTAACAACACAAGGTTGAGTTGGAGAAAACTCGATTGGACTTGATGGATGTTGCGAAGATGGTGAAGAGGTCCCAAGAACAAGAATTGCTAGTACAAAGAGACCTAAGGATCCACATAGAGTAGGTGCATTGCCTTCTGCAGAACCTCTCCACTTCTGGGGCATCTCTTCCAATGTCCTCTACTAATCCAAGGACATCTTCTCGCCCTTCTTCCTAGATGTTTGTAATGTCATCAATCCCCATTTTGTTTTTCCATCATCCGGAAGATGACTTCTTTTGGGGGGGTTGATGTAGTTGGCAGTCTTGCCGAAGTTTTGGAATAAACATGTTAAGAAGTTGTCGACTATTGGTACTCTTAACCAACACCTTGACACTATATATGTAATTACTACCTTCAAATATCTACCTTTTTCCTGCCCTCCAATGTCTCTTTTTTTGTGTGTCATGGTTGAATGACTAGGTTTTTGCGCACCACTCTAACCAATAACTTGCAATATTTTTGTTCTATGGGAGGATTGCCATGTCTTATTAATGGCACAAACACCCCTTCCCTTCCTTGTGCCATACTCCTTCAGTGTCAATTATCTCCCTTTCCCATACTTTTCTTTTTTGTTCATTTCGAAGACATAGAATGCCCACGTGATATACTCCTACTCAAGGATATGACACATCGATAGTCAAACTAGATACCAATAGAACAATTACTAGATCAGATAAATATCTAGGGCCCTTGCCTTGAAAAAGCTTGATACTGAAAAAGAAAAAGATGTAGTATTTCACACACTTATCTCAAGCTACTTGATTTGTGATCAAATCAATGACCATTTTTATTATGATTTAATGATTCATTGATTTCCCTCCCCGGTACCTTCGCCAACTTATGATCATTTGTAACAAAAGTTGGTTAATTTAATAACCCACCTCCTTTTTTAATACAATACTTATAACCTTTTTTTGAATATCTTGAATAAAATAGAAGTGCAAGTAATAATTAGTGGCATTGAAATCAAAATTATCCAGCAAGACAATCACTAGACGCAACCAGAAGAGTTCCACATCTAGTTGGAGCCAAACTCTAGTGCACATTGTTGTGCTTTGAGTCTATCATGTGGATATACTTATAGAGTTGCTGACTTGTGGCATGCATAACCTTTGAGTTGGAAACTTCATAATTTCTAGATTTAATGATAAATGGAGTAGTTGACCAAAATCTTGTGCACATGTAATGTCCCCGTCATTAAATAAATAAAATAAAATAAACTTGTATTGGGTCTCGGTCGATTTAGCTTATCCCGGACCCACTTTTATGTTAGCGTAGGGATTAGTGTTGCCGCGTCGGCTTTATTTGTACACCTCCGGGGTTTTCCCGACGGGTATTTATGACCGGCTTTTAGGATGTATTTCTCATGTTGTGATTTGATATTTTGTT
>MU224211.1:482852-494462 GCA_018584345.1 Thuja plicata
CATCCTGATACCGTGCGGCCTGCCTTCCCGATACCGTGCGGCCTGCCATCCCGATACCGTAGCGGCCTGCCCTCCCAATACCGTGCGGCCTGCCCTCCCGATACCGTTGCGGCCTGCCTTCCCGATACCGTTGCGGCCTGCCTTCCCGATACCGTACGGCCTGCCTTCCCGATATCGTTATTCGGTTCATTCCTGTTCGAATGCGCAGGACGTAGCTGGGAACATTACAGCACATTATTATGTTCTAACTCCATTATGTGGATCTGGTTATGAAGTTGTTGACTTGTGGCATGCATAACCTTTGAGTTGATAATTTCATAATTTCTAGATTCAATGGTTGTAGGAGTAGTTGGCCAAATCGGCAACATAGATTTCACCTAGCCTAATCAGCTATCAATTGAAGGTAACATTTTATTCATTGGCATCATACCTACAAAATCTATTGCTATTGAATTGCTTTCAGAGGTAGCCCCTTTAACATGGTTCTACTTTGCAAGCTAATATTTAGAATGATTGTCATCGATAACTACTTATTGTGTAATATGTTCTTTCATACTCTGTATTTGGCGATAATTGTTGGTGTTCAGTTTGTTCATTGAATAAATTCCATTTTAATTGGTATTAAAGCTGTAAATTGGAAAAGTGGTGCTCTGGTGCAAGGAAACAACAAAGGCAAACAAAATCAATAATTATCCAAGTACAACAATTCTGTATGGACAATTTGTTTCTTTCTTAAGAAATGACTACATCGTGCGAAATTTCAATTTCTTCTATCTCATATCTTAAGGTCAAATTACCAACTTTTATACCAAAGGCAAACTTAGGTTTCCATCTACTTTGGGAAAACCAGGGTAATATTAAAAAGCCTTGATTCAGGTTTAATCCTTATTGCAAGGTTACAGACATTGAATTTATCTCAACAAGGCAATCACAATGGTATAGGTTGCTGGTAACTTTAATTTTCTACCTTTCACTAATTATTGCAAAAAAAAACAAAAAATGATTATGGGTTGTAGTAGTCAATAGATTTGATTTATCAAGGCAATCATATTACTATAGCTTTCTAATAATCCTATTTTTATGACTTGAACCAAGACTATTGGATAAACATGGCAAGTCCTAACACAAGAGGCAAAGATAAAGCTCCATAATAATCAGGAGAAAGAGAACCCCTTCCAAAGATGATCTAGAATCAGACAGAGAAAGAGAACTCTTTCCAAGGATGATCAAGAATCAGAGAGAGAAAGAGAACTCTTTCTAAGGATGATCTACAATTAGACAGAGAAAATTACCAAAAACATGTAGACTGTACAATCTCCAGAAAATACTGTTAACTCTTCAATTGCAGACAACCAAGGTTTTACTTGGTAATATGGCAACCAAGGTACAACTAGATGACATGACAATAAAAGCAACAATGGACAGTAAGCCACACAAGATAAATCATGACCAAAGCAAGGAGACGTTGAATCACACTGAAACAAAAGCTGAATTCAACAATTTGCCAAACATTATGAGAACAAAATCCAATGGGATAATGACAGCAATGCAGACTTTCATGTTATGATTGCAAATAGAGTTATCATCAATTGTTCGGAAAATTGCCATAATATTAAAATCACAATGGCAATTATCTATTGTAAATCCCTGTGTTTCTCATCCAGATCTGCAAAGCAAATGTGGTACTGATGGTCCAATGGATTGCTTCTTTGCACTAAATAAAGATGAATTCAAAAGGGATCTTCATGTAATTTTTTTCGATGGGAAAGACATTTGAACTTTGCAGTTAATAAGTTAAGTCTCCACAAATAGTTAATTCAACCAAATGTAAAAACTAATAAAAAATGAATCTTTAGGCATCAACTACTATCTCTCACATCATTCTTGAAAGTGCAATAGAGGTTTTTGTTTTTCAAAATCACATACAAAACCAACAAGTGCTTCAAAAGATTAAGAAAAACCTAGCTACGGGACAAAACAATTTGAAATAATGAGCTAAATAATATCAAAGTGAAGGCAATTTGATGCAGAAGATTGGATTTTTTATAGATACTGCCATACAAGTACATCTCTTAAGCAGTTGAAGAAAGACAACAAACCAATGCCCAAGTATTATGGACCTTCTGATGTTTTGTGTAAGATAGGCAGTGTGACATACAGATTGGAATTACTTCTGTCTCCTAAATTATATCCATTCTTTCACGCAAAATGTTTGAAGTAACTGGCAACAAGATCCCAATCCCTATAGATCTACCAAAGCTAGACGAAGAAACAATCATATGAGAACCCAAAGCAATTCTGCATGCATGGATTAGGCAACAAAGGACTCAAGAGATCATAAAGAAACTCACCAAGTGAAAGAATCAACCAAAAGGAGATTCTACATGGGAAGATGAAGGCGTCATCTAGAGGTGCCCACAACTAGTTCACATAGAGGACATTGCCTATTTGAAGAGGGGAAGGCATGGCATGTCCTTAGTCAATTATGTGTACTGAGTTATGGAGTGCTAGACTTATCGCAGCAATACATTTAACTTGATCCAATTTGAGCATTACTATTCAGATAATTAGAATCAATTTCCACTTCCCCTGTTCCAACAAGCCTCTCAAAAATTTAGCATGGGTTAATTTAGCATGGGTTACATGGTTCCAATATGGCATGATCAAAGTATTGGCTGCTGATATATACTAAGCACTTTCTGGGGAGGTTAATTAAAGGTTGTTTCGTTGCTTGCATCAGTTGGCACAATGTTATTTTGGATCTCACCATATGTTTAAAGATGGTACTAGTTATTCCATTTAGGGTGGACCTTTTACTTTTTTCAAAAGTAGTAAATGTACACCATAATTACAGTGAAGTGTCTTATTGCAAGTTTTATGTTGTCTCACATTGGCTGTGAACTGATAGGAAGGGTGGCTCTCCTAAGCCACGTTATACCTCCTGCTATTTCTTAGCATTTTCAGCCATTTTCATTTCTAGAAAGAGTTTGTTATATAGGATGTTACTATTGTATTAGACCATCCTAACTTAGATCTAATTTTCCCATATCCTGTGTTTTGGTTGGCATAGGTAGGCCTTTGATGTTTCTACTAATACATAAGAAAAATATTATCAGTCAATAATATTCTATACTATACTTCTAGAGTCACATCTAACATTATTATCATAAACAATTTTATTTTTCCATACCAGAGACATGCAAAGCCTGCCTTCTCTTCGTGAATTTTTTTTAAAAGGGTATTGATCTAAAGAACGCCTTATGGGATTTTCTTGTAGGAACTCCATAAAGTATAACTGCAAAATCGCCTTTAAACAACATGTTAAAGCCAATTCCTATAAATTGGTTTATATGTCACAAATACAATTCTAAGAAGCTTCTTATACAAGAACATAGCAGTCACAATTATGAACAAGCTAAGAAAACAATCCCCGTAGTTTCATGCTCCCTCGATGTTTCCATATTTTTCATTTCTAACTTGCCCATTTTAAACAACAGACAAACTTCATTGTTATTGTGAAAAAAATTGAATTCAACAAACTGAAACTCGAGATAGCTTAATGTAATGTCTCCTTTTCTAGCCCATTAATTCGTGATGTGTTGTTAGCCCATTTTGCCTTGGTCTTGTAAGCTACCCAGGAATTTACAGGGATTAGAGAGAGATTTGGCATAGGCAATTCTAGTTTCACGCAAATCGGAGTTGATTTAGCAGGGTTTCCAAATACTTACTATTTATAGCAAATCAGCAAGGTTCGGAATTTTTGGCATTTGAGTATTGGACTTGGAGCGTCTCGTCAAGACCTTTCCAACAGACTATCACACATGGTTTTCCGAGTCCGATTGATTGTTTATTTTAATGCTTGAAGATTAAATAGTTTATTAATAAAGTGACTATTAAATAAAGTACATAGTAATAATATAAGTCACTTTATTATTAAAAGGACTTCTAATTCACTTAAGTGGGAAATGATATTTTAAAAGGAAAAGTTATTTATCCCACATTGGCAGGTTGATTGAGAAAGTTGCTAAGAAGAAATTATAAAATAAGGTGAAGAGCTCATTCTTGCTTGGATATTGAAGAAATTGGTGAAATATTGGAGATTTTCTCTCTATGGCTTGGAGGACACAAACCCTCTATGCTATCAATCTTGATGCCATTGAAAGATATGGTCTTGAGATTCTTTCTTGAGCTTCAAGGTAAAATCTAAAGATTGTGTGAATTTGTTATTTCAATTCCTATTTTCAGTTGTCAGGTTAGGGTTCGATTTGGTGATATGACCTAGATTTGAGTTTGAAGAGTTGAAATATTGGCTGCAATGTATCTACTCTGAATAGCTGCGCCATATTCCATTGGTTTGTGCTTGGAAATCATTCAAAAACATACTGAGGGGTGTCGTACAGACTTAAGAAGTGCTGCAGCAGAACCATACCAGATAATTACTATCATTAGAGGCTGTCATCCAAGGGTTTTTACAGCTGCAAGTACCTGCACTTGGTCTGCGATCAAAGCTGGGCGATCTGTAGACACTATATTGCCGCCTGGGTGTTGTACTTAGACCTGGTAGAGCTGTGTGTAGCCAGTAAACACAGCAGGAGCTGCAATTTGGGATTTGAGCTAGCTAGTGGTTGCATTGAGATCAACGATAAGAGGCTGCAATTGCTACTGCTGACAGAGATATTCCTGTATGTATCTTGTTTTCAATAATGTTCAAGACATCAGTTGAATTTGAAGTAATCCATTGTACTAGTTCTTCAAATATGGAATAAAATACATTAATGATCTTCACGATTATCATGAGCATAGTGCTAGTCTTTGCAATGTTCATATATTAAATAAAATCTGAAGTTATCAGCAAACAGTCTTACTTACATTTGCACTGAGGAACCAAACTGAAACTTAGTTATTAGTTTGCAAGCCAACTGTTTGACAGAATTAAAAATATTGGAAACCAAAAAAAAAATCAGTGAGCAAAAGGGCAGACCTTTACAGTGGTATCAGGGTAGTGTATCCTGCCATCCTGGTGGGTACAATACAGAATGAACAGGTAGTGACATGACTGATTGGAATGTGCATCTATTAACTCATCACTATAACACAAGGAGAAACAGGGCTTTGCTTAACAAAGATCAAGGAGAACAAGGGGAACATGAAGAGCAAGTTACAGGCAATATGGGTGAGAGACGGGATCCGGCAGAAGAAAGATTATTTAATTTTCTAGAGGCTATACAGCTGGGGCAGCAACAGGCAAAACAAAGAATCCAGGAACAAAAACAATGCATGGATCTTATGATGTAAATGATGCCTAGACAGATGGGAATTAATGTGAATAACAATGGAGGTAATAACAGTAGAAACAATGGACAAAATAATGGTGGAAATCATGAAGGGCATCATGGACAGGATGGAGTTAATGGAGGTGCACAGATGGCTAATAATTTTGGCCATGCAGCTAGACCAGAGAGGACAGTGTCTTCAAGGCCACTTATACCCACTTTTTCCCCTAGAGTTCCGGTACAACCGAAGAAAAAGCCTCAGATCACGAAATTACAGGCATAGTTTCAGAGAGATTGGGTAGATGGAGGAGAAGAATTCTGGGCAGATATCTCTTTCAAAGAATATATGGACATTAGGCTAAAGCATTTGCCTCACACGGGTGGTAGGGGACAGCATAGTGATCTACAAAAGAAAGTGAGCAAGCTCACATTGTCATACTATGACAGTTCAAGGAAGACTACTGCTAGAGCATGGGTAGAGAAGGTTGATACTTATTTTCAGATAAACCCAATGTCAGAAGTGGAGGCCATTAAATTTGCAGTGTTACATCCCGATGGCTTAGCACACAAGTGGTGGCATCATTGCATGCTCACTATGGGCCATGATCAGATTACTTCCTATGTTGAGGTCACGGAGAGTTCGATCGAGTGTTTTGACAAAGACCCAGAATTGCACTTTAAAGAGTTAGATCAGCTTAAACAGTGGGGCTCAATTAAGACTTATATATCAGATTTTCAGAGACTATCAGTATTGGTTACAGACATTTCACAAAGAAGGTTGTTAGTGTTGTTCATGGATGGGCTTGTAGGACCTCTGAAGGGTTGGATTAAGGGCCTCAATCCCACCACATTATAGGAAGCCTACAAGAAGGCTAGAGACATGGAACCCTCATCATCAAAAGACAAGTCTCATTCAAAGGGTTTTCCATCCAAGAAGGATAAAGATAAGAAAAATTTCCAAAAAGATTCTCAGCCTAAAAATGAAACAAAAAGGTTAGACAGCGAGCAGTTAAATGGCCTTAGGAGGAGGAAACTATGTTTTCATTGCAGACAGTCTTGGGATGCTTCACACAAATGTTCAGTCAAAGCAAAGGCAACAAAAATTTAGTATTTTTCAGCTGAGGAGTCAGCATCAGAGGATGCAGAACAACAATCTAATTCGGAGGGCATCGATGAGGAAAATACCACAAGAGAGGAGTCGGGGGGTGGAAAAACAATTGCACATCTTTCAAGTGATGAACAGGCAATAACCTTTAGGGTGAGAAGTGTAATAAAGGGGTAGCAAGTTATTACATTGGTGGACACAAGGGCTACCCATAATTTTATCTCAAAGAAACTAGTCAAGAAGACAGGGCTTCAGACTGAGGGGCATGAGGGCTTCAGAGTTGTAGTGGCCAGCAGACATAAGTTACAAAGCACTCGAATGATTATTGATCTACATATGCGGATGGGAGACTCTAACATGGTGGGAAAAATTTATGTAGCCAACATGGAAGATTATGATGTCATTCTTGGCATGACCTGGATGAAGTCTCTCCATGAGTTCACTTTTAGCTTAGATAAAATGGAGTTGCATTTTGAGCAACAAGGCAAGAAAGTGGTACTTAGAGCTTTATCAGACGGTATACTCAGGGTGGTATCACTCAAGAGAATGGAGCAGTTATTCAGAAATGATGAGATAGAGTACGCAAAAGAGTGTCTTATTATGCCTACAGTTTCAGATCAGCAAGTGAAGAATTTACCACCCAAACATACAGGAGATTATATCTAGGCACACCAAGGTGTTTGACAGCATCTCACATGGAGTTCCTCTTGAGAGAGGCATCGAGCACGTGATAGAGTTAGAGGAGAGAGCTAAACCCCTGATTCACAACTCCATACTGACACCCAAAGAAACTCAAGGATGAAATTGAAAATGCAATCAAGGAGTTATTAGAGAAGGGTCACATTAGGCCTAGCAAGAGCCCATTTGCATCAGCGGTGGTTTTAGTGAAGAAAAAAGATGGGACTACGCAGATGTGTATTGACTATAGGGCCTTGAATAAAAAGACAATCAAGAATAGGTACCC
Source organism: Thuja plicata (assembly GCA_018584345.1). Classification (NCBI taxonomy): domain Eukaryota; kingdom Viridiplantae; phylum Streptophyta; class Pinopsida; order Cupressales; family Cupressaceae; genus Thuja; species Thuja plicata. Next base: position 490,195 of record MU224211.1, read on the forward strand.
AATTCCACGGATAAATGAGCTCATAGATGAGTTGCATGGAGCCTGTTATTTCACTAAGATAGATTTGAGATCTAGATATCATCAAATCAAAATGAGGGCCGAGGATATTGAGAAAATGGCGTTCAGGTGTCACTATGGCCATTTAAAGTTTTTGGTAATGTCGTTTGGGCTTACTAATGCCCTTGCTACATTTCAAGACTGTATGAATCAAGTATTCAAGAGGCAGTTGAGAAAATTTGTGCTTGTCTTCTTTGATGACATTTTGATCTTCAGTAGGACCTGAGAGGAGCATTTGCGATACTTGGAGTAGGTTCTGGGTATTTTGGAGAGTGAGTCCCTATTTGCCAAAGAATCGAAATGTGAATTTGGAATGACAGAGCTTCTCTATCTAGGGCACATTATTAGTGCAGATGGGTGAGAGTGGATCCTGAGAAGATTAAAGCCATCGTTGAGTAGCCAACATCGATTAACCTCTCACAGTTGAAGGGATTCCTTGGTCTATATAGATTCTACAGAAGATTTGTAAAAGGATTTTCACGGCTAGCAGCTCCATTGACAGATATCACTAAACATGGAGCATTTGAGTGTCAGACTTAGTGCACAAGTGTTTTGAGCACTTCAAACAAGTGATGTCCTCTTGTCCAATGCTAACTCTTCCAAATTTCACCAAACCATTTGAATTATAGTGTGAAACTTTGGGAGACGGGAATGGTGTTGTGTTGATGCAGGAGGAGCACCCCATAGCTTTTGAGAGCAATAAATTGAGAGGGGTGGAGAAGAGCTATTCTATTTACGATTGAGAGATGTTGGTCATCATGCATACATTGGCCAAATTGAAGTCTTATCTGGTAGGGGGCAGATTTGTCATTAAAACAAATTATAACAGCATTAAGTACTTCAGGAGCCAAAGAGATCTTAATTACAGGTAGCAGAAATGGATTACTAAGTTACAAGCACATGACTTTGACATTGAATATGTCAAAGGAAAGAAGAATGTAGAAGCAAATGCACTCTGACAGAGACCACACTTGTGTTCATTGGGAGTGATAGCAAATGATATGAGAGAGTTGATTTCTGCAAAATACGCAAAGGACAAGTGGGCCACTAGGAACATAGATGGCACTATTTGAGATGATAGGTTCACTGTTGTAAATGACTTGATCATTAAAAGGAGAGGATCTTTTTGGTGCCAGTCTGTTATTAAGTAGAAGATTTGTAGAGCTTTTCATGACTCACCCATGGCAGGACATTCAGGATACTTCAAAACTTACAGGCAGGTGAGAGAGCGCTTCACTTGGAAGGGTCTCAAAATGGATGTGTTACGATATGTGAGAGAGTGCCCGATATGCCAGCTGAATAAACATGAGCACTCATTTCCACGTGGTTTGCTGCAGTCCCTACACATTCCAGAGAGGAAGTGGGATAGTGTGTCGATGGATTTTATCACGGGCCTACCTAAGGTCCAAGGCAAGGATCGCATTTACGTCGTAGTGGACCGACTGACTAAATTTGCGCATTTCTTTGCTATTTCATCCACTTATACAACAACTCAGGAAGCCGAGTTGTTCTTTAGGGAGGTATTCAGATTGCTTGCATGGGTTGCCACAGAGTATTGTTAGTAACAGGGATAGTAAGTTCATGAGCAATTTTTGGCAGGAGCTCTTCAGACTGTGTGGGACAAAACTCACCCTGAGTACCAATTATCACCCACAGACGGATGAACAGACAGAGATTGTTAATAAGTGCGTAGAGGGATACCTTTGTAATTATATTTCAAGGCAGCAAAAGGCATGGGTGAAGTGGTTACATTTGGGAGAATATTGCTACAATACAACTTACCATATGTCCATTCAGATGTCGTCATTTATGGCCCTATATGGATATGTGGCTCGAAGTTTTTTGGATCTATTGTTCAATGATAGCAAAATTCCGAAGGCCAAGGATCTATTGCAGGAGAGTCAGGACATTATGAGATCTTGAAGGAAAACATTCAGAAAGCTCAAAACCAACAGAAACAGTATGTAGATCAGCACAAAGTTGAGCGGTCATTTGAGGTAGGTGACGTGGTTTATCTCATGTTGCAACCCTTACAAACAGTCCACTCTCAAGAAGAGTGGTGCAGAGAAATTGAAGCCATGCTATTATGGACTCTTCAAGGATACCAAGAGAGTAGGGGAAGTGGCTTATGAGTTGGAGTTGCCAGCAGATAGTAGGGTACACAATGTATTTCATGTATCACTCCTCAAGAAAGCGTTGGGTCATAATGTGGTACCGTCAGCAGAATTGCCTCCTCTTGATGATGAGGGGAAGATTATTATGGTTCCGAAGGCTATCATAGATACCATAGAGCGTACACTTCAGAAAAGGACTATCAGAAAATATTTGGTGAAATGGAAGAACTTGTCGGTGGAGGATGCTACATAGGAGGGTGAATACATATTACAACATCCAGAGTTGAGATTGCTTGAGGACAAGCAATTTCAAGGGGGGCGGACTGCAATGTCCCCTTTTCTAGCCCATTAATTTGTGATGTGCCGTTAGTCCATTTTGCCTTGGTCCCGTGGGCTAACTAGGACTTTACAAGGATCAGAGAGAAACTTGGACTAGGCAATTCTTGTTTTAAGCGAATCAGAGTTGATTCAGCAGGGTTTCCAAATACTTACTATTTATAGTAAGTCAACAGGGTTCAAAATTTTTGGCATTTCAATAGTGGACTTGGATCGTCTCACCGAGACCTTTCCAACGGGCTATCACACATGGTTTTCTGGGTCTGATTGATTATTTATTTTAATACCTAAAGATTAAATAGTTTATTAATAAAGTTACTATTAAATAAAGTACATATTAATAATATAAGTCACTATTATTAAAAGGACTTTTAATTCACTTAAGTGGGAAATGATATTTTAAAAGGAAAAGTTATCTATCCCACATTGACGGGTTGACTGAGAAAGTCGTTGAGAAGAAGTTGTAAAATAAACTGGAGCTCATTCTTCATCATGCTTGGATATTGAAGAAATTGGTGAAATATTGGAGATTTTCTCTCTAGGGCTTGGACATCTAACATTATTATCATAAACAATTTTATTTTTCCATACCAGAGACATGCAAAGCCTGCGTTCTCTTCATGAATTCTTTTTAAAAGGGTATTGATCTAAAGAACGCCTTATGGGATTTTCTTGTAGGAACTCCATAAAGTAGAACTGCAAAAGCACCTTTAAACAACATGTTAAAGCCAATTGGAGTATTCAAGGGCCCTATAAATTGGTTTATATGCCACAAATACAATTCTAAGAAGCTCCTTATACAAGAACATAGCAGCCACAATTATGAACAAGCTAAGAAATCAATCCCCGTAGTTTCATGCTCCCTCAATGTTTCCATATTTTTCATGTCTAACTTACCCATTTTAAACAACAGATAAACTTCATTGTTATTGTGAAAAAAATTATAGCATAATGTAATATCCCCTTTTCTAGCCCATTAATTCGTGATGTGTTGTTAGCGCATTGTACCTTGGTCCTGTGGGCCAACCAAGACTTTACAAGGATTAGAGAGAGATTTGGCATAGGCAATTCAAGTTTCACGCAAATCGGAGTTGATTTAGCGGGGTTTCGAAATACTTACTATTTATAGTAAATCAACAGGGTTCAAAAATGTTGGGATATCAGTACTGGACTTGGAGCATCTCATCGAGACCTTTCCAACGAGCTATCACACAGAGTTTTCCGAGTGCAATTGACTATTTATTTTAATGCTTGAAGATTAAATAGTTTATTAACTAGCACTTGCACCCGAAGGAGGTGCAAGGGGTGCGCCGATAGGGTTAAAAAGTGCAAGTTTATATAAGTTGATTGTCTACATATATGTTTTTTTTTCACATTGCAAGTATTATACACTTGAGGATATTATAGACATATTATAGCATTTTTTTGTTAAATATTTAATATAATATGAAGGAAATATAAAAGAGGGAAAAAAAAAGAGTTGAATTGACATAGTTAAATAGTAAAAGGTTGGGGCACATACATAATTTGCTCTTCAATTTAAGCAATTGTCTTCCTTGGGATTTGTAGGGACACATCTATAGCTTGTGTAGATCACCCATGAGCTTGAGTTATGAATTTGACTATTGCAATACTGGTGTGTCTCCTCTCAAGTCTAGCCATGCAATTTCTTCTAAATGTATTCTTCTTCACCCACATAGGAGAATTCAGGGTCCATGGGACATCATAACAACATTTTAGGGTCTAGGTTGATGGATGTAT
>MU224212.1:21599-32903 GCA_018584345.1 Thuja plicata
AGATCATCTTTCTCCGTACCTGTTTATTATTATGGCAGAGGGCCTTGGTAGATTTATTAAATCTCAAGTTTCCCAAAATGTGATACATGGTTGGCGATGGGGATACGGTTTGCCCAATCTTTCTCATGTCCAGTTTGTGGATGATACTGCTCTTGCAGGTAGAGCTCGGATTTGGGAAGCTGAAGCTTTTAGGATCACTTTGGATACTTACTTGGCTGCTTTCGGTCAACAAATCAATGATCATAAGTCCTCCATTTATTTCTTGAATACTCCTAGGCCTATTCAGTAGAGGATTGCTGCTATCCTCTGATTTTAGATTCATTCTCTCCCTATGAATTACCTAGGTATCCCTATTGTGGTGGGAAGAGAACCCAGGAACTTTTGACAGAACCTTCTTAATAAGTTGCGTCATAAGGTTAATCACTGGACTCATAGATGGCTCTCTATGTATGGACAGGTGACTCTCCTCAAATCTGTGATTCACTCTCTTCCTACCTTTAGAAGCATGGTTCAGGTAGCCCCTGTTTACTTTCTTAAGGCATTTGATGCCCTCTCTCGGCAATTTCTTTGGAGCGGGAAACTGCAAAATTCTAAATGGAGCCTTATTAATTGGGATATTGGTTGTAGGACCAAGAAGGAGGGAGACCCAGGTCTTCGTTCTACTATCTTGAGTGGCCAAGCTCTTGCTAGAAAACTCTATTGGCGCTGGTACTCCTGCTAGTCTCAGCTCTGGGCTCGCATCTTGTTGCATAAGTACCTCCCTAGAGTTGATCCTTCAAATATCCTGAGGTTTCCTTTGGAGGGTTGTGGTTCTATGGTGTGGACTACCCTCAAGAAAGGTGCCCACTTAGTTAAGCGACGCCTTTTATGGATTTGTAATAGAGGCTTTGAGGCTCTGTTCTAGAGTGATTCTTGGAATGGAAACCCTCCTATTGTGATCTCTCATCCGCACCTGCAGGATCTTTTTGATTCTTTCCTTCTTGATGGATGGGATAATGTGGCTCATTACAAGGAGGCCTACAATCTGGGCATCACTATTGGTTATAGATGGAAGAATTCTTCTGATTGGCCGCCAGGGGGCTCAGCACGGGATCAGATAGAGCTTTTTTAGATTCTTGCCTCTAGGGACTGCAGCTCTTTGTAGGATCCAGATATTCTAGCTTGGGGAGGTGCTTCTTCTAGTAAGTATTCTGTCTCTTCAGGGTACTTCAAGCTTTCTAGGTTGTTGTTTGGCGATGTTGAGGTGCATTGGTGGAAGCAAGTCTCGATCTCTCTCTCTTGGCCCAAGTGTTAATTTTTCCTCTAGTTGGTGATTCACAATCATTGCCTCACTTGGGATAATCTTTGTAAGCATGGCATCCATGGCCCCTTAATCTATGTGTTATGCTGTGATGGTGAGGAGTCAGTTTCACACCTCTTCTTTCAATGCTCCTTTGTTAAGAAAATTTGGCACTTTTGGTGGTTTGTGTGGGGTCGCCCGTGCTGGCATGTTTCTTCTTTGTTTGAGTTTTGGGATAGATTGGGGCATTCGCCTTCTAAGTCCTCTTTTCTATAGGGTACTTGGGCTATTGGCCCTTCCTTCATTCTTTGGCATGTGTGGCTGGAAAGAAACATGAGAATATTTTAGGATGTTAAGTTTGGAGTCCTGCACCTGTTGGAGAAAATTATTCATTCCCTCCATGAGACTATTCTGGATAATTTTGAGGGGATGGGTAGTTTGGATCCTGGAGATGTGGATATTTGCGCTCGCCTCTCCTTCCCTCTACATGGTGGGGCTCCTCTGTTTGTTACCCGCCGCTATGGTAGTAGAGCCAGTCATCACTCTCAGCGGGTTAATCGCGAGGGGCATTGGACTCCTCCCCTTCTTGGAGTTATTAAAATCAACACTGATGGCTCCTCTCAGAGGAATCCTAGTCCTACTAGCATTGGGGGAGTTGGACACAACAGTTTTAGGGATGTTCAATTTCTTTTTTCTATTCATAAAGGATTTCATACCAACAATCTCATGGATGCCCTCGCCATCGTGGTGGCTGTGGAGCATTATTGTTTGCGTGGTTGGCGTAGCATTATCTATGAAGCCAATTTGCAAATTATTGTGAATTTACTTAATCGACAAGAGCTTCCCGATCTCTGTTGGCAGCTGACTTTGGTTATTAAGCAAATTCTTCAATTATGCAGGTCTCTTGACTCTATCACTTTTACGTATATCCCCCGTGAGTGGAATGGTGTTGTTGACTGCCTAGCTAAATGGGCTTCTAAGTAGGGGCAAGGCTAGAATATTGTTGACTAGAGGCTCCTTCCTCTTGATTTATCTCATAAGTTGGATAAACTTGCTGTTCAGGATATGGCTCTTTAGAGCTCTTTGTTGTATTGTTCTTTTCGATTTTTAATAAATTTTTACCCCTCTTTTAGTCCAAAAAAATATAGCATAAATATTTTTAAAAATGGGTTGGAAATCATATATAAAGTACAGCTTTGTGATTCAAACATTTATCTATTCACATTTATTCTTATTTCTATGCTTTGAACACAAATCAGATAATTTTACATATTCTCCCACAATATCCACATTTATTTCATCTATCATGATCAAACATTTGTTTACTACACATACTTTACTCATATATCATCTTGGCTTAATCATGTATGTGTGGGAGCAACACTGTATCCATGGGTCTAGCCCTTAAGTTTCAAATATTGAAATTCAAATTTACTCAATTCTTGTCTATTATTAAGTCGATAGGCTTTGTGTTGGAGCTTTGCTCCCGAAAATGGCCTTTTCTTCCCAGATAATTGTCAGCCTCATTGCCATGGGTTTTACTTTGCCGGCTGTAGAATCTACTTCAGATTTTTTTCTCCTATTACCTTGACAAGTTACCTTGTTTTTTACCATTCTCATTCATGTTTTTTCTTAGAAACCTCTGTTATTTTGGAAAGTTACCTTTTTTTCCCATTCTTATCCCTATTTTTTCTTCGAAACCTGGAGTTTTTTAAGTATCTTGTATCATCACATTTTTCTAAGTATTTCATTGTTGTTTTTATTGACATCAATAGATTCCCTCACTTTTTCTCTGAGAAGTATATTGATCCATGGATTGAATTAATTTTTTATACTATAACTCATTTATTGACATAGAAAAATGCTCTCCCACTTGGTACAACTCTCATCTCGTCTTACCACCACTACATAATTGTTCAGCAGGTGCCAACATGGGAGGAGTTTTCATTATCACATCGGTGAGTTTCCTTGGCTGAAAATATAGCCTTCTCTGTGTGAAGGGTTAAGCACACGGCTTCCTCAGGATTTAGAGGTGCGCTTCCTTGCAATAATTTTTATATTTTATTTTCTCTGTTGTAATTTACTTGGCTTGCAAAAGTAGTAAGTTTATGTGTTTGAATCTAGGGTTTCAGCAAGTTATGGATTTCTGGAAAAGTTGAATGGAAAATGTATTTTATCCAAATATCTTTATAAAATTGTTGAGCTCTAATATTCCTATTTTTTTTAAGTCTCCTCCTCATTTAGATCTGAAAAAGTGTATTACCTATGTTGTTGCCCTTTATTTATACTGGATTCTCTATGTTGTTTCCCTTTATGCATATAATTTGGCTGGATGTCTGTCAAAATATGATTTTTATTTAGTGCTCATCCCCTCTGGTTAACAATGTGATGATCGTTTATACTTTTGGGTGCCACCTCTATTTAATTTATATTAGATAGGTCTTCTTACTTTCCATGATTTCGAGTGTAGGTTTGGAATTTAATACCAAGATATCTTCATGAGAGCATGACTGTAACATACAACATGCAAGCCTCTTCTCTATGCAGCCCTGTGGATTAGAATATTTCTTGTTGGGAATGTTTTCCATACAGAGGCTTGCTTCAAAATGTGTATTTATTTAACATTTGAGCTCATCCGATTTGATCAATTTCATCGTCTTCTTAGTTTAGTTAATATTGTTTTTACATAGTTCAATAATTGAGATGTTCTTTAAAAGATTATTTTATCTATCAATTTATAAATAATTGATGTTATCTAGGTTACGCGTAGAGGTGGGAAGAGGCTAAGCAAACTCACCAAACCAACTCATTGCCATCCAGTTATAGTAGTCATACGTAACACGCTCAAAAGATTGCTATGAGAATAAAAGTAGTATACTTAGAGATTTGATGGATCAGATACATCTTTCAACCAGAAAAATAAAAGAAAATACAATTTCTCAATTACCACTTGGCATCAGAAAAATACTTTAGTCCCATGTAATTAAATAATTTTGCAATAAACCATGTGTAATTAAATCACTTTTCTTTTACTATTATTTTTATTTAACTTAATAAATCTTGAATGATCATTCAATCCAATTTTCTTAGTGGACTTTAACATTGTAAATAGTTGTCTTTAGATAATAATTTTTGTGGTTTAATAGCCTATTTATACAGTTGTTTGTACAAGTTGCTGATCTTGAAATATTTTTATAAGATATCCTGTCGATGTTGGAAGCTAATATGATATTAGTTTATTTCAAATTCTAGTCAACAAAGTTGAACAAACACCATTACATTTTCCAAATGTAATCTTTTAATGCACTTTCCAACTGTAATCTTTTGACATTTTCAATTTTCTGTGTAAAAACAAATGAACATATCGGCTCGCCATTGCACACAAAAAAGTGCACAACTGCTAGTGCTAGTTGTTATGAGATGACTGGACATGAATTAATTTATTCTCATATTCTTAAATTTAAAGACGTCATATTACATGAGAGTCACATATCTTCAAATCCACATACATAATACAAAATCATTTAAAATTGAGGAACATCATTAGAATACTTCAATTGGAGCATGTAAAAGAAATACAAATTTACATGAGCATTCTAAAACACTTACATGCATTAATTTATACATTTGATTCTCCCAAGGATTTTAATGTTGGTCTCTCCTTATATTAGATATAGAAGAATGTGACACTAATGATCTATTTTATCATAAATCTTCATAACAAAGCAACCATTTATAAATTCTATGAACCAAAGAGTATAGGGATACAAATTATTGTTAGTGTGTTTAAGGACAATAAGGAAAAGCATGTGTCATGAGAAAGTTGCAAGGATATTCATCCATCATACAATTCCCAGCCAATTATAATCAATCTCTACTTGAGTGTAGTGCAAACATACAGTTATAGCTTAACTAGCACGACACGCCTCCTAGCTTTTCAACCATCGTAAAAGAGAAATCTCAAGCAAATTGTAACCATCATATTCCTAGTCAATTATAATCAATTCAAATTGTAACCATCATATTCCTATTCAATTATAATCAATTTCATAGTTGATTGTGGTGCAAACATTTTCCTCTAACATTTTTCTGAAATCGGGTAAACCTAAACTTGGAACATGAGTTTGAGGGTCATGCACTCAAAATAAGAAGATGTGTAAAAAATAATAATTGTAGTAATCTGAATCTAGTTTCTAAAACACTCATTATTTTTTAAAACTGTTAATATTAAGAGGGTCAAACCTTGCCCATACGAAAACATGTTCCTGATTTTTTTGGAAAACATAACATAGTTGTTTCCATGCGCGGTACAAAAGATATAGTTATATTCAATATTTTTTAAATCCCTTTGTTACGATGATAGGTAAGGGTGAGATCTATAAGTGTGTTGTTTTGTAATTTTCTGATGAGTATTTTTTTTCTGTGATTTTTTGAAGTGATCGTATCCTAAAAATTTGGTACCTGTTCATGCGCTAGGCATAACTTGCATCAAAATAATCAAAAATAATTTTTTTTTTCTAAAAGTGTATAGAATCAAGTGTAGAACAATAATATGTAATTTATTTGTAATTTTATTAAGTATATCAAAATTTATTTTAAAAAATGGTAGACATGTCTGTGAGGACAATCAAGACACTAGTAAAGAAAATTAAAGTTTACTATGCTAATGTTGTCTAAAAATTGAAAAATTTATATGGTTAGAAACCTAAGAAGACGTATGAGATTATGGTGAAAATTATAGAGCTACCCAATTGACAAATTGCAAACCTGATGAAGATAAAGTCCATAATTCATCTTACAAGATGAAAAAATGTCTAATAGAACAAAAATGGAGGGAAAATGAGCCTCCAAGCCTTTGGGTTATTTTCCAAAGCTCTTCCCAAGCCATAACTCGATCGGGTTTCTAAATTTCAAATAACTCGATCGGAAACCACTTCCAATCTTACCATGATCATAAGAGACTAAATGTTGTAACCCAATAACCTGATGACTGAGGTGCTTAGCTATAGGTTGTGCTCTCTCTCCCCCACTTTCACTTTCATAACATCAATTGACATAAGAAAACAATAGCCATAATTACATTTATTTGAATATAACATTTACCTAACACAATCATCTAGATCATTTGAACATTAATTTTTATAAACATCAAATAATGTACATTTATCCTAATTAAATCAATAACTTCAATAATTTTAGGATCCTCATAATTAAATCGAATAGTTAGTTAGTTCCTGCAACAACAAGGAAGGGATGTAAGAGACAAGAAAAATTTGACTAAACCCAAGAATTCCCTGAGTCTAATTTAATTAAAGCATAAAGAACTCAGAAATGTACTAGAAATTTTAGTCTGCCTCAAGTCCTATTTCCATCGACTTTCTGTTGGCCTTTCCCTTAGTGAGTAAGTGACTAGACATGTTAGAAACCACCTGGAAGAAGCGCATAAGCATCTAGATTCAACTGAACCACTCGTAACATAACACTATCTTTTCCCAACTTTACAAAGGAAATTTTTTATGCTCAAGCATTACAGGGAATTTTTATGCACTTTTTGAAACAACATCTCCTGGGTAATGCGAAAGCCATTGTGTCACATCACTCACTACTTTAATCTCTATTACGAATATAATGTAGTCCCAATGTGAGATTCTCAATGTTAGGAAGTTGCTTGGAAATTCATTTCTTCCCCTCAAACAATCGACATTATGACTTGTGATACATGTCTTTATTCAGTCCAGTGTTAGTAGAAATTGTATGTGACAAATCCTTTCTTACTAAGTAAACTGACATTGTGATGATTCTTATTACTAGCACTTTCACCCAATGGAGGTGCAAGGGAATCACTGATAGGTGTTTTAGTGGAAACTATAAATGAAGTTTTACATTATATAAGCTAGTGTATTTAATAGTGCAGATTTACAAATATTAGAAATGAAACAATAATAAAAGAAGATCAGAACATTTATTTCTGTCAGAGCTTTCTAAGACAACATTGAGGTATACCTTGTTGGCCCACTTATGGTACCCCAAATTTAAATTTTTGAAATAAATTTCTTCCTCTATTTATGACCATCAAAACTAAAATTTGTGCCTTACCTTAATGATTTCTCTCATAACCTTTTGTGAAGATGATGTTTATAAGATGCGGTAGTTGAAAGAATGTTAAACCTTGATTTAAAAAGTTTAGCTGGTTCAGAAAGTTCAACAATTTAGAATCATTGTTCAAAGGTTCAGGTTAGCAGACATTGAACTTGAACCATCGTACCTATTTTTGGTTCAAATTTCAAGGTTCAACAGGTTTGAAGGTGCGGGTTCGACACCAAGAGTTCATAAGTCCATATTGCCTAGTTTCAAATTTCAAATGTTCAACATTCAAATTGGCAAGGAGTAAATTGTTGAACCATTGAACTTGAACCTTTACTAAAGTTAAAGGTTCAAAGTTCACAATGTTCAAAAATTTAGATTTATGGTTCAAAGGTTAAGGTTAGCAGACATTGAACTTGAATCCTCATTTTGGTTCAAATTTCAAGGTTCAATAGGTTTGAAGGTGTTGGTTCAACACCAAGAGTTTAGAAGTCCAGATTGCCTAGATTCAAAGTTCAAATTTTCAGCATTCAAATCTTCAGGGAGTAAAGTGTTGAACCATTAAAATTAAACCTTTACGAAAGTTCAAGGTTCAAAGTTTAGAAAGTTCAATAGTTTAGAATCATAGTTCAAAGGTTCAGGTTAGAAGACATTGAACTTGAACCTTCATACATATTTTTAGTTCAAGGTTCAACAATTTTGAAGGTGCAGGTTCAACACCAAGAGTTCAGAAGTCTAGATTGCCTAGGTTCAAAGTTCAAATGTTTAGCATTAAAATTTACAAGGAGTAAAGTGTTTAACCATTGAAATTGAACCTTTATGAAAGTTAAAGGTTTAAAGTTCAAAAAATTCAAGAGTTATGAATCATGGTCCGAAGGTTCAGGTTATCAGATATTGAACTTGATCATCGTACAGTTTGTAATTGTGTTTCAAAGGTTCAAGTTAGAAGATACTGAACTTGAAACATTGTACCTATTTTTGTTTCAAAGTTCATGCTTCAATAGGTTCGAAGGTGTAGGTTCAACACCAAGAGTTCAGAAGTCTAGATTTCCTAGATTTAAAATTCCAATGTTCAACTTTCAAATCTGCAAGGAGTAAAGTGTTAAACCATTGAATTTGAACCTTAATGAAAGTTGAAGGTTCAAAGTTTAGAAACATCAAAAGTTCAGAATCATGGTTGAAAGATTAAGGTTAGCAGACATTGAAATTGAACCATCTACCTAATTTTGGTTCAAATTTCAAGGTTCAATAGGTTCAAAGGTGTAGGTTCAAAACCAAGAGTTCAGAAGTCCAGATTGAGTTTTGGTAGGAAAACTGCAAATTTTAATTTCTAGACTCAACCACCAATTCCAACCTAATGAACTTGATTCTCACAAATGACTTAATCAACCCAAATAAAGACTTATAATAGAAAAATGAACACAAAATGTACCAATATAGGATGCTCCTGCATTGAATCTCAAAATTTGAGCTTGAAGAAGAAGAGGATGTTGATGAAGATGACAATCCAAGTTGCTCTCAGGAGGATTGTACTCCTTTGATGGTGGCCTATTTTTTCATTTCTATGACTCTTTCTGATCGTTGGTGGGGTGTGTGTGGTTGGGGATTGTTTGGCCCCTTGTGGTTTCTTTCATTTTGTTTTTCTAACCTCAAAAGAGATGGAATGTGACTGGAGTAACTATCGCACGTGTTTGTGGGGTGAGGTCTAGCTGACAAGAAAATATTTTCCCTATTAGGGTGTCAGTTCCCTTTCCCTCTACAATGTACTAGCGGGTGTTGTTTGCCAAAATTCTATGGTCACCCTCATTCTGTCGGCATTAAAGATTGGGTTCATGGTGGAGGCAGTGTTTCTCACTAGATTGGTTTTTTTTCTCACAGAGTCAACTGAGGATGATTTTTCCTATGTATGTACATGCACTACTACATATACATCTTGGGTTGGGTCATGAAAGTTGTGGGTTTTCCTATTTGGAAGATTCTTTTCATGAAAAAAATTAATTTAGGTGTTCTCTAGTTTCTATGTGAAAATACAGGGGATAAATTTTTGTTGGGTATCCCTGGCCCTATTTCATTTGGGATTTTTGTTCCTCTACAAGGGTGGTAGGTGGAAATATCTATTGTATGCTTAACAGTCTCGGAGTTGCATTTGGAAGAATGTGTGTGCTCCCTATTCTGGGATCTTCATTGGGAAACCTCCTTCCTAGTTTGGAGGTCAATCTGGGGGGCCTTCTCTGACAGAGATGCTCTTTGTCACTCCTACTTGGGATGGGTGTGATGGTTCTTAGGATTAAGGTAATGCCCGACTGGATTTTATCCTTTATGATCTTGCTTCTTCTTGTACAATGTGGCTGAGGTTGTTTCCTATTACTTTCTAAATTTGAAAGTGACCATGACTTTGGATTCTTCCAGATTGAAGCCAATTCTATAAGACTAACATCCAATATATTTGGTTTTAGTGACCTAGATTTTATCAATTTAAAGGCCATTCTCAATTTTTTTGATTTTGGATAGCTTGGAGTTGAGTTTTTTATCAAGGTTACTAATATTGGTTCCTTGATAAGTTGTGTTACTACAATGAACCATGTGATTGCTTGTTGAATATACTCCCTCTGGTTGAGAATGGTGGAGATGTATAAGACTTTTGGCATCCATGGTATCATGTGCAAGCCTGTACATTGGGTCATTTTTTCCTTTGCCAATAATGGTCATTTAGGGTTTTGGTCCTACTATTGGTTTTGGGTGTCACTAGGGGCTGTCTTGGTTGTGCTTCCTTTTTGGGGGAAGGCTCAGATATTTTTTGAATCTATAATTTGCAGTGCTTTTGTTAAGGTCATTTTTGGCCTTTTATATCAAATCTTTTTTTTGTTGTTGGAAACCATACTTTTGTGGTGACTCGAAGTGTGGTGGGCCATATTCTGGCTAATGGGAATTTGATTCTATAGATTTTTGAGGGGCTTGGGAACTATTTTATCATATCTATGTATCTTGGGGGCCAATACATTACTAAAATTTTACTGACCTTGATTGGACTCTATCATCTATGGCTTCTATGTTAGTGGAGTTGGCCCTTATAGAGGTGGGGTTTCTGAGTGTGGTTCAGTTGTGGGTTTGGCACATGGAGATCTTGTTGTCCTCTCTCTTGTTCGTTATCAAGGTGGTGGCATCTTGTATGGAGGTGGGGATTTTCTTGTGGATGGAGGATGATGGCTTCTCTATTTAGTATTCTTATGATTGTGGCTACTCGGATGTAGGATTAGAGTTGATTTAGCTCATTAATGGTGTTGTTTTTATTTGGATTATTTATTGCAACAGATAGGGATGTGGGACCCTGTCGTTAAGCTTTAGAACATGTCAAGATTGGTAGTTTGTGTCTTTCTCTTACCAATTTTTTTTAATGGTGTTAATGCTAATTTCTCCCTCTAGGTTTTTGGCCCTTTTGTTTTGGACTATAATAGTTGCTATCAATGCTACTAGTCTTTGTTTTGTCTTTCGGATAGACTATCTATATTTTATGGCATAAATAGTGGGTTTCTTTCTGATGGCCAAGCATTTGTTGATAGTTTTCAAGGTCTTATTCTAGCCTATGGTTATTTTTAAGGTTTTGTGTTGTTTTTGGGGCCAAGATTCCCCTTGCTGATGTTAGAAATTTGTCACTCCTTTCTGAAAATGGGGTTTCTTTTATGTAGTAGCCCTTTGGTTGTGTGTTTTTATTGGCCTTTTTTGACTTAAAGTTGTAAGTGATCAGCTGTGGCCTCTCGTTCTCTAAGTAGCTTTTCTGAGGAATTATTCAAAACTCGTTGTTAGTATGATGCAAATTGTTGGTTCCTTTTCTTGCTGATATGTAAATACCCTTCAAGGGTTCACTCTATTTATCCCTAACACTGATTCAGCATAGAATAGAACAACAGAAACAAGGTTTTGAAACCTTCTGCACTTTGAGT
>MU224212.1:38661-49130 GCA_018584345.1 Thuja plicata
ATGAAATATATTTCAAAAAGTGACTTGACTCATTTTTTGGCGGTAAAGCACAGGATTTAAAATCAGATAAGCCCGGGAAACTGACAAGACCAAGGGATTCAAATTTTTTTTTGAAACAGTGCTAACACTAATCACCTATACTTTTAAATGCCAACACCCCTTGTTAGGTTTTTAAATTTAATAAAATACAATATATTATAATATTAATATACAATAAGAAATTCTAATATAATAATATTATTATATAATACTTTAGTTGTGTCACTTTTAATTTATATTATTTTTCTCTCAAATTTAAAAGTTACAATGATTTTAAATGTTAAAAAGTTCAAGTCACAATGATTTCAAATGTTTTAAAATATTATATAGTCCATAATTTTTACATTATTGGCTCATGTCAAATTTATGAACTAATTAGAATCAAGTAAAACATCTAAACTTTAGTCCCGAAAAAAGTTAATATTAAAAGAATTCTGATATAGGATTGGTGAAAAAGATGATTTTTAATTACTAATTACAAACAACACATGCCTATAACAATAATTAATAAAAAGTTTAAATAATGACAATTATTCAAAATAAACTAAACATAACTGATCTATTTACGACTATGGTGGAGGGATTTTTTGAGAACAATTATAAAAAGAAAATTAGATCTTATTTTTTCAAACTTACTTTGTTTTCTAGTCGCAAAGAAACAAAGTTGACAGAATAACTGTGCCTATTATAAATTAGTGAAAATCAGAAGGACTTGAGATTAAGTAAAATAATAAAAGTTGAAATGAACATTTAAGTTTTAAAAATATAAATTTTATGTAGAGGAAAATGATGCTCCATCCCTCCATGACTGATGAGAAATTTATTGAATTTTTATGCTCAAATCCCTAGGCAAAGTAGAAAAAATTATTTTCTTGGTGAGTTGTATTCACACCTCAAAGGAAACCCTACGGCTCAGTCCATTTTCAGAATCATATAAATGGAGACTCACAGATCAGGAGAAAAGAATAAGAACTCATTTATGAATTTCAATGGAATGGTGGAATCCATGGAAGAAGATAATGGACTTCTCTTCACAAATCTCGACTATGTAGCAGAGCCTTTTTTTTTGTGAATCCTACATCCATATCGTTAAGGTGTGGATTTTATTGAGCGAGTTTTTTTAAACACCCGCACTGGAAATTCGTTGTTTGGTGTGCGTGAGCAATAGGGAAAACCACCTTAGACAAAAACAAAACAGCAATATGGATAAAAAGTAGCATGAAAAAAAAGGTGGTTTGGGCATGTGTGGTTTAGGCATGAGACAGGTTTTGCGTGAGACAATAAGTGTTGCATACGGTCACAAGCTTATTCCAAAGGAAAATCATATCGTCTTAATTAAGAAAATCGGCTATCGTGTGTTACTTTTTTACCTTCTGGCCTTTTTCAGCCTGCTATTCCACTCAATTTCCATTGCGACGTAGACAACCACCACCGACCATAATATTTCAAGCTTGTGAAGTGGGGAATTGGAATCCAATGCTCCTAATTTCTCACAATCAACATTTGAATTTCCTAATTTTTGGATTTAAATAAACACTACTAATAAACTCTTTATTTTCCCTACATATAAATTGCTTATTGAAAAACTAGTCATTTTTCAAAAAAAATCAATGGTATTTTTCAAAAACATATCTTATTATGATATAAATGCTCAAAAATCAGACATACAAATTATTATAATGTAAAGAATCTTGTATAACCATCATAATGATATGCATCGTATCAWGCCTRCCCTGATCAMATTATACTTCATTAAATGATCAATAKATTTCATAMTTAAGTAAAATGATCAATACATTTCATTCATAGTTTGCTTTTAAAGTTTTTTACATAGTGTAATGGTGACATTTACATAATTATGTCACATTTATTTAAAGAAAATGTTTTTTCAATAAATAAATTTATTGGACTTTTAATTAAATTAAAATATAATAATATATTATTTACAAGAAAAGGTGAACGATCTTATCTTATATAAAGTAGTGTTAATTCATAAATTTTTTATCTATTTGCAACTAGTCTGAGTTTTACCTTTTATATACTAGTAGTTTTGTGAGAAGGATGTGCAATGGTTATGTCAATTGTAATTTACAGGACTTGCAATGGTTATGTCAATTGTAATTTACATAGAATATCCTATAAATTTGAAAAGTAGCATTGGGTCAATACATAAGCCAATTTTTTTTTACAAAAGATCTTAAAACAATATTTGTTGAGTTGCTAATTTAAAAATCTGCTACCTATCTAATGAGATAATAATACACATTTACATATGCAACTTTATTGTCATGTTTTTTTTACCAATGTAGAATGTTAGTCCACATTTTGTATATAACCATAATTACATATATTACCATGATGAATTCCTTCAAATTCGTTTGGTTCTTGCAATTGAATTAATTTGCATTTTATCAAAAATATTTTAATTGAAATTCTTCATTAACTTTGAAGTAGACTAATCTTAATCAAAAAGAAAATAAATAGATGGAAGGTCATGGATGATCAAGAGTAACTTGCTTTATTTGAATCAATTAATAGTAGCAAATTTTTGTTGATCTCTAAGTTTTGTTGATCATTAGTGTCCCACACTTAGTCATTTATCCAGGTAGGTTAGCCAGTCATCACTGCGGCCGACCTATCCAGTATAGGCTGAGCAATCCGGTATAGTCATTACCGAGAAGATTAGTGGTTGCCGAGTGATTCAGAAATCAAGCAAAAGTTGATCATAGTCATGCCGAGTGCCAGAAGTCTTAATCTTCCGAGCAAGACAACTTTCACATAGATGTTTGGAATGGCACAAACTTGAAGGTAAACTATTTTGGGCCGATTTGTTGTTTTGGGCTGACTTGTTCATGCATTTAATGATTTCAATGGAGTTATTTATGCATTAATTTTTTGATCGCAATGCCTGGCATGGAGCCAATCAGAAAATTGGAATGCCTAAGTGGCATAAGCATTTGATCCTGATCGTTGATCTAGATCTTGATGCCAAATTTGTAAAGTATATTAAGATTGCTTCTTAAACCCTAGAGAGTGTGTGTGTGTGTGTGCACAAGAGACAGAGAAGGTGTATGTGTACAAAGGGTTATTTTGATAGAAGAAGCATAGATCTAGCAGAGTGAAAGAGCAATGAACAATAGAGTAAAGAAATATTAGATTTTTAGATCAGAGAAGGTATTGGAAAGAGGAGATCCGTTATTAGCATCAGAGTGCATAACGAAGGATCAGTTCTTGAAACATTTTAACCAGTGTATCAGGTGAAATCTCTTAACAAAGTGGTTCTAATAGACCTTTATAAATCTCTTATCCGAGTGCTTACTTTGTTGTAAGTTCAAATACTTTCACAAGGTAGATTGTAATGATCTAAAGCTCTTAACTGGGTAGACCTTTAACTAGGTAGATTACATATTGTGATCAAACTTTGTAGCCCTAATAGGCACACTTTATTTCTGCAGTAGTGAAGATTTTGTGGGTGTCATCCCACCCCATTTTTACCTTATTGGGTTTCTGGGTTACCTAAATTTTGTTGTCTTGAGTTATTTATTTACTGTCATGGTTGCTACTAGTTGTTAGTTCAATTATATTTATGCATGGTTGTTGATCAGTTTTGTTTTAAAGGATAAAAGTTCAAGATTTGATTCACCCCCCCTCTCAGTATCCTGCTTTCCCATATTATATTTCCAACCATTGGTATCAAAGTGCAGTTCTCCTACAAAAGGTTTTAATCAGCTTGATAGTACAGATCTTGAGATGAAGATTTACAAGTTGGGTAAAGTAATTGAGAATCAAAAGATTGAAATTCAGCTAGCATTTCATCATCTTGAGATTGCAAGACAAGAACTAAATAAGTCCTTGCAAGCAAGGAAAGATTTGGCCAAATAAATGAATGATACTCATTATCAGGAAGAAGACACTGCAAATCTATTTCAGAATGGAAACTCTACTGAGAGTGATGTAGAAATTGCAGATCTACTGGAAAGGAACAATACATTGTGTGAAGAAGTTAGAAATCTGAAAAGAGAGAAAGAAAAGCAAACAGTAAGACTATGTGAACTAGTGGAACAAAAGAAGAAAGCTAAAGATGACAAATCTATGGCTGAAGAAGACAAAAGAATGATGACTGTCAAACTTGATGAAAGGACACATGAGGTACAAATGATGACAAACAATCAAGTTGACATGGTGAATCAACTGCTACTTGCAAATCAGGAGATCAATAGGAAAGAGATGGAAATTGTGAATTTGAGATCTGAGAAAGATCTGAATGAAAGATTAAACAGACCCAATGAAGCTTTGACTCATTTTGAGAATCTGATGGAAGCATCAAGGAGATCTAAAGATTCCTCTAGATTAGGTCACACTGGACAACAGACACAGTATGAGAAAGGAGAATCATCTAAGACTAGTGAAAGGAGGAGTTCAAAGAAAAAGAACAACAAGCCTGTATGCCACCACCATGGAAAATCAGGACACACAACAAACATCTGCCAAAGAAAGAATGGTAAGTCCAATCCTAAACCTAAGTTCAATGGTTATTATTTTAACTATAAGAAGTTTGGACATCAAGCACATGAATTTTGGGCAAAGGTAAATGATGCACCTCCCACACCTAGATTCAATGGGTATTGTTACAACTGTCAAAAATTTGGACATAGAGCATAAGATTGCAGATCTAATGCTAAACAAAAGTGGACATCAAAGACACAAGAAAAAGCACCAAGGAAGGGTAACACTTACAGTTGGGATTATAACACATGGCATAGCTTTCATTGCTGTGGTGAGTATGGACATGTTCTAGAAAACTGCATAAAGACACATTTCAGAGGTAAATCAAAGAGTTGGATAAATGGAAGCCTAGTTTGCTATAACTGTCTGAAAATTGGTCATACTAGGAAAGATTGCAAAACAAGAGTACCTACTGATGACATTAATTTTTTACATTAGTATACTTAAGTGAAGAACATGCTAAAGGTCATCAATATAGGTATAATTGATGAACAACACACTGTATACCCGACGAGATAACAATGCTTGACATGAAAATGCTAAGTATAGAATTTCCCAATGAACACTGACAAGTGTTGAACCGACAACAATGAAAAGGACATCACTGACGTAACAATTTTAGAACATCCCCGATGGATCCAAAGATCACTAAGCTGACAAAGCATAAAAGACATTACCGACAGTACAGTTTTGAGAACATCGCTGATAGTGCAGAAAAAGTAAGGAACCTGACGAACAGTTCAAAATAGGGACACCGATAGAGTAGAAGCCCAATAGAGAAAAGAATGAAAGAAAACTGATAGACTAACTGAGCAACCCGACCATCAGAACCGATAGTCAGTTACAGAACCCACAAAAAGTAGATCTGACTTTCCACGTCAGATAAAACATTGTAATTCTATTTATAGAGTTTTAATTTGTTTTAAAACATTACTTGAGGTTCAAGCATGTATATTGTAAATGTTTTAAAGCATCCTAATGGATCTAAATCATAACTAACTAAAGATCAAGGTCAAGTTGTAAACCTTGGATCTAAAGTTAATTTGAAAAGCGTGAATCAAGAATGGACCTATAAACTAGTATATATAGATGTTCAATCATTTGTAATAGTAAGAGTTGATAAATGATTGTAGCCACAAAGAGCATCTAATTAGCAACAGAAGTGAATTGATGCAAAGTTTAGAAAAAGATCATATCAGTTCTCAAGAACACAGACAAGGCTACCAACGAGCAGAAACAAGGTATCATTCAATCACACAATGTGATTACATATACATTTTAAACTTTATAGGATCTATTATCAGAAATTAGATATTGCATATACTATTAGATCAACTTTATAATGTAGTTGCATTCTAACTGTTAGGATTAACAAGGCAGAAATAACAATTACATGCAGAAATATAACATATATCAGATGATAATAAACCAAACTAGAAGAGAAGACAAGACACAAAGATTTAACGTGGTTCACCCAAACCTTGGGCTACATCCACCAAACAACAAAGTCCAGTATTATTCTTATCTAGTGATTACAATCAGATCGCAATGCGCAGATCCTTTACAACTCAATACTGTCGTAAAACATACAACATAATAATGAAACCCTAACCCTAAGCCAATTTATATAAAATTTATGCCACTTTAGGGTTAGAACATGTCGATCAAGAAATTGGCCAAAAATAAGACTCAAAAAAAATTTCTCAGGGGCTCCGCCCCCGAACCCTACACATTGTAGAAATGTAACTCACTTTCTTGATCAGTCACCATAATATAACACTAACAAGTTCATCACATCAGAAATCCTTTAGTAGAATGTGGACTTAACAGTTCTTGACAAATCTCTTAACAGGGTGCACACTTAACAGTGGTCCTAAAGCTTCAAATGAAGTAGATCCTAACAGGTCTCCACTCTAATACTCCTAATAGGGTAGATCATCAGAAGTGATCAAATTGTAAGCCTTAACCGACTCCCTTCTTATCTGCAGATAGTGAAGTTTTATGGGTGACAACCCCACCATAGTTTTTACTTCCTAACAGGAGTTTTCTATGATATCATATCATGTGTTATGTGTTATTTACTTTCATGTATGTTTCTTGAATGTTTACACATGTAAAGAACTTGTGTTATGATTTCACATACATAAAGAAAGATGAACAAATAGATAGGTGAATATACAAATCTGATGACACAAAGGTTAATGGGCCAATCACATAAAGAGTTTTAGAGGTACTGATTCACCCCTCCCCTCTTAGTACATCATTCCAGTAATTCCAACAATTGGTATCAGAGCTAATTCTCTTTCTTGAAAAGCTTAAAAACTTAAGAGAAAAGATCAAGATAATAGAAAAGTACAAACTGGACAAGACAATTGAGAATGAGCAGTTACAAATTTAGATTTACTATGAGTAGTACAAAGAGGCAAGAGTAAGCATGAGAAAGTTTCTTGATGAAAGAAAGATTATGGAAACTAGGCTTAATGAAAAATATTATCAAGAAGAGGAGATCCCATATTACTTCAACTCAGCTGAATCAACACCAAGCAAAGCTTCAAACACATCAGTAGAAGAAATCACAAGTCTACAAGAGGTCAATCTACATCTGATAGAGAAAATCAAGATGGTGCAAATCAGTCAAGAGACTCAGATTGTAAAAATGATTGATGTCATGAATGATTCAAGAAAAGATGAATTAGAGAGAACATTGGCTATTGATGATAGGAGGAGAATCACAGAGAAGCTACAAGAAAAATAATCAAAAATTCAAAGACTTACTGATCATCACCATGAGATTACCAATCACATTATTCTTATCAGTCAAGAGGAAAATAGATTAAATACTGAATTCATTGAAAGAATACAGATCATCGGTGAGCTAAGAGAAGAGAATGAGAAGCTAAAACATGAAGTCAAAATTCAGAATCAACACAATGAATTAATCAAGAAAGCTGAAGATAGCAATAAAAGAATGGATGATTTCCTTGATGGACAAAGAAGAGTCAACAACTACACAGGTATAGGGTACACTGACAATGGAGAATCATCTAATCAATCAGATCAAAGGAATGTTTATGCAACTCCAAGAACCATGAAGCTATCATGCAATCACTGTGGAAAACTAGGCCACACCTCAAACATTTGGATAAATAAAATGAAAGGTATTCCTCAATCACAATCTACTTTCATTGGTAATTGTTATAAATGTCACAAGAAAGGACACAAGGAACTTGAATGCAGATCCAAG
The DNA here is from genome assembly GCA_018584345.1 of Thuja plicata. Classification (NCBI taxonomy): domain Eukaryota; kingdom Viridiplantae; phylum Streptophyta; class Pinopsida; order Cupressales; family Cupressaceae; genus Thuja; species Thuja plicata. Next base: position 46,451 of record MU224212.1, read on the forward strand.
GTGAAAAATCCAAAGAAGGAAACCTACATGGACAAATACTATCCTACCTACAAAATGAATGGACATACACATTAGGAAACCCCACGCCTTGCAGAAAGGTAAATTACTTGAAAGGTAAATCACTTTCCTGATCAGTCACCATAATATAACAATCTCCCACTTGGGGACTGATCAGGTTCCACATAAACCAACAATTCTCCCACTTGGAGACTGATCTTGTAGCTAAAACACTACCCTATGAAGCTCCCACTGGATCCAACCTTCCTTGACTCTATTGTTCTATTAGTCTATTCAATCTAGAAAACCAACCGAAATTGAACAAGAATCAAGCTTCTCCCTCATTAAAACCTTTTTAAAGATATCTACCGGATTGTCATATGTATGAATTTTTTCTAGCTTTAACAGCCCATCATCCAAAACTGACTGAATGAAATGATACTGCAACTGTATGTGCTTTGTCTTTGAATGCAAGGAAAAATTCTTTGCAAGATGAATGGCACTATGAACATCTAAATACATATAGTTATCCACCTATGGATGTCCCAATTCTTCCATGAAGAATTGAAGCCATATCATCTCCTTGGCTTCCTCAGTAGCAGCAACATACTCTGCCTCTGTAGTGGATAAAGCATTCACCTTTTGTAACCGAGAAATCCAACTCACTATTGTCCCACCAATAGTAAATACATAACCTATAATACTCCGCCTGGTATCTATATCTCCTACCAAATCTGAGTCAACATAACCATGAACAATAGTAGTAGAGTGCCCAAAGTGTAAATACTTATTAGATGTACCTCTCAAATATCTGAGAATCCATTTGATTGCATTCCAATGCTCAATCCCAGGGTGACTCATATACTTGCTAATGACTCCCACTGCATGTGCAATGTCTAGCCTAGTACAGACCATAGCATACATTAAGCTCCCTACAACTGAAGCATAAGGTATCTTGGCCACTTTAGCCTCTTCTTCTGGTGTCTTTGGACACATCTCCTTAGTCAATTTCAAATCACCAGGCAAAGGTGTAGTGATAGATTTGGCATCCTTCATGGAGAATATTTGCAACACCTTTTCAACATAATTAGCCTAAGATAGAGTTAATTATCTATTCTTCCTATCTGTGCAAATTTTTATGCCAAGGATTTGTTTTTCTGCCCCCAAATCCTTCATAGCAAAATATTTTTCTAATTGTTGTTTCAACCTCTTAATATGATCCATGTTAGACCCAACTACAAGCATATCATCAACATATAAACATAAAATAATGTAGCTATCCTCATTTAACCTCTTGAAATAAACACAATGGTTATAATTACATTGAGTGTATCCATTCTCATTCATAAAAGTATCAAACTCAATATACAACTTCCGAGATGCTTGCTTCAAGCCATATAAACTTTTTTGCAATTTGCACACTAAATTCTCCTTACCCTTGACCTCAAATCCCTATGGCTGTACCATAGATAATTATTCATTTAAATAACCATGAAGAAAATTTGTTTTAACATCAAGCTACTATAAATGAAAATCTTTAGTAGCCACAATACTTAAAACAGTATGAATAGAAGTCATTTTAACAACTGGAGAAAATATCTCATCAAAATCAATGCCATGTTTCTATACAAATCCTTTTACGACTAATCTGGCTTTAAATATTTTCTTACCTCCATCTTCTTCTTTCAAATTGTAAACCCATTTATTCTGCAAAGCCCATTTACCTACAGGTAACTTACATAAATCCCAAGTCTGATTTTTCAGCAAGGAGTCCATTTTATCTATCATTACAGACTCCCACTGAAGCTTTGTATCCACCTTCCTAGCTTCATTATAACAATCAGGTTCACCAGCAATAGTTAATAAAATAGAATACAAAGAAGGGTAAAATCTATCTGGAGGTCTACTTAGCCTTGTTGACCATCTAACATTCACTGGGGTGTGTGGTATCTGTTGTTGCGGAGCATAAGGAATTAGTGGAACATTATCTTTTGGACTATAATCCAACTCTACATAATTGTTATGTGCTTGAATGTGACCTCTAAATCAGGAACAAACCCAACATAGTCCTTACTCAATCATCCAATTTGCAAAGATGAACATGAATTGTCCATTTTGCAAACTTGATTGAAGTGACTTGCTGCCTCCTATTTAGTTAGGGATGTTGAATTTACTCTCAGAACGAGAGCCAACAACCTTGACCATTGCTAAAATGGAGGATTTTTAAAGCATGATAAAAGTTGAAATTGAAACTATTTGATATGAGATACAATTGCCATCTAAGAATTGAAATGCATATCTAATCTAGAAAGCTTGAAAAATGATATAATTGAGCCATTAGATATGTAAAAAAACTATATTAGAATGCAACATGTTACTAATCCAAATGAAACTAAAGCTAATTATGCAAAAAAGCTTGAAAAGATGATAAAAACAAGATAAAATTTAACTATAGTTTTGATGCTCTCTAATTCATCCTCTCAAATGAAGAAAATGAGGCCCATAATATATAACAACCTGAGAAGGGGATGAAGAGTTTCTTGAAAAGAAATGGTTCTCTTCATTTCCATGGGGGAAGGTGAGACAATTTTTGAAGGAATTATTCAATTAAAAGAATGAATTATTGCCACATGAGTGGCTTTTCACATGGAATTATGGAATTCCTTTTTGAGGATAATTCATC
>MU224212.1:54623-71239 GCA_018584345.1 Thuja plicata
TCAACCTTGGATAATTCCTATTCTTATTATTTGTTTTGTAAAATGTATTTTCTTGTAAATAATGTAATTAAGTGTGAGTGTACATGTCTAGTTGGCATGTTGATGTGTCACTCCACTTGATGTGTTGACATCTTGAATTGTGTGTAAGGAGATCATGGCTAGAATGGTTATGACAGATTCCTATGATACATAAGAGCTATTTCTAGGAGATTTCAATGACAGGTGAAGACATGCAAGACACGTGGCAACTGATAAATTTGAGTACTTTACACTCTTCCATAATCGTGGGGTTCAGGGCATCACCCCAAAATTTTTTTTAGGGTTCCTATTTTCTCAGAGAATGGTAAAACCCTAATAGAGCTATCCTTGGAAGTTGCCCTAAAAAGGAAAGCACATGATATAAGTGTTTTTTAGGGTTACAAGAAATGATACAAAAAGACTGTATTGTTGGTATGATCTGGTGCTACTAGATTTGTCTTAGAGTGTTGATTGTCTCCTGAAAGAACTTGCATTGCAAGTGTGTTGTAACCGTTGTGTTGAAGATAATACATTGTGCAGGTTTTGGAGTGCTGGGGTTTTTTACCGAAAGGTTTTCCCCAAGGTAAATCATTGTGTCATTCTCTATTTTTTGTATGCATGGTATGTGGCTACAATATCATTGTTAAAGTAGTTAAAAAATCTAAAATTGTGAGGATCTAAAAGAATTTTCACAGTACTTTCCTATAGAGATTAGTGTAGGAAGCTATTTCCGCACCTGAGTTTCCTTACAGGTTAGCCCTCCGAGATCTAGGTTAGGTTGCCTGCATAACATTCTAAAGAGATTTTGGGAGCCATCTTTAGAATGAATCATAACTTTCAGGAATTAGGGTTAGATTACCCCAATCCCTAAAGAGATTTCAAGAATCATCTCCAGAACGAAGCTTGATCCTTGAGGATCTGAGTTAGATTGCTCAGATACCTAGAAAGATAGATGACAGATGACAAGATGCGAGACATAAGGATGCCCCTAGAGATTCAAGATCATGGAATATCCAATTTTGACCATAAGGTACAAAAAATTGAATATGCCCCAAGTGATGAAATGCCCCTAGCTATGGGGACTTTTGATTCAAATCAGACTGATTTGAGAATGATGTGAAATATTTAATGATGCAATCATCCTGCCCCCTCGGGAGCAAAATTGAAAGACGACATATCATAATGATGATCAAGAGCGAGAAGTTGCAAATAGAAATAAGATCAAAGATCTAGAGGAATCAAAGATAGATCAAGAGAAGGAAGAATCAATTTAGAGTGATCAAGAGGTCTTGTTGATTAGGTTTGACCATAGTTGACCAAATTTGACTTTGATAAAAAGATTGCAGAAGCCAAGAAAATGATAACAAGAGATAATTCTAACAAGAAAGCGACGTCAGAAAGTTGACTGCCCAAGCCTCTGATCGCGTCAGTCTCAAAATTTTAAAATGCAATTTTGAGATGCTTAGGAGTGTCAGATTTCAATTTCAATCACGAAAATGGATTCAGAATGGTCCATTTAACTAAGGGTGCAATTTTCATAGAAAATAGAGCACTGTTAAAAATTAGGTCAAAAGCTCTATAAGGCCTGGAGGGGTCATTTTCAAATCATAATTCACCTTTGACTTTAGCGATGGTGAGAGCTCTAGCTGACATTGATAGCATTACCATGCATACACACTAATTGGAGTGCTCCTGACGACACAACCGACCACCAGAGTATGACACACTTGTAAGTAATCAAAACATTATCCTGCATTTCAAATTTTTATTAATTTTATAGCATTTTAGCATGTTTTTGAAGCTTTTAGGGTCTGTCGCGTCCAATCTCACATGAGGGAATAGTTTTCTCATGCCAGCCTAGATCACCTTTTGCATGAGGAATTAGATTCCTCGTGCAGGTCAGGGGTTCCTTGCGTAGGTCCCTTCTGCATGCTCGTGCGAAGTGCCCACTAATGTCATGTGAGATTTCAGGAATCTCACACGGGAAGAGATCCTATTTCGTGTGAGGAAGAAAGCTCACACGGGAAAAGAGTTTCCTCGCATGGGAATCTTTCTCAGCTCAAAAAGTTGTCATTTTTTTTATGCCATAGATTCAACCAGTTACAATGCCTCAAATCTATGTTTAGGATAGGTCCATAGCTATATTTGCTGTCATTGCTTTGAAAAATTATCATGTTGAGGTACTAATCCAATTTTGTCACTTGCTTTGCAGGTTGACTTCCCTGATATTGTGTTCTGATCGCATCATCCTATCATGGTGAGCTACTGCAAGGACTGTCAGATGCTGACGGTGCTCATATTGATGGGCTCAGATTGTCATACCTTCGTGATGCACCTAATATTCAGGTAAATCATGGTCTATTGGGCACACTGGTCGAGCATTTCCATTCGGAGACCAACACATTCCATTTGCCACAGGGGGAGATGACAATCACTCCTGAGGACATTTACAAGATTCTGAGAGTACCTTTTTACGGAGCTCGTGTAGAGTATGATACGCAGCCAAGAGTAGGTACACTGGCACTGAGAGCAATCTTTTGGGATGATCTATTGATGGGTTGGGCCATCTCTTGGGAGGATTTGAAAAGCCTCTATAGCATGGATCACCTACTGGGGGTTGTCTTGGCAATTTTCTTGAGTTGCCACTTGGTTCCCAATCGAGGTTAGCACGGGTTGGAGTGCGGCTAGGGAGGCATGTTGTAGAGGATGCTGGCTACACCTGTAGTGACTTTCAGATGGGGCAAGTGTATGCTCACATAGATGTATCATGAGATATACAAGATTGTGTATTGAGGTGCACAGACTATGGCGACAGGAGTCGTCATTCTTCAAATCTAGGCCTGGGAGCACCTTCCCATATGTAGTCCAAATTTTCATGACAAACAACATCCTTTGGAGTTGTATATATATAGGTACATAGGTCCTATGACCTAGCCCATGTTGGGTAAGATGGAGTAGTGGTGAGCTCAGATAGATGATATGGCAGCAGTCATATGGCGGCCCTGGATAGCCACAGAGGTATGGGGTGACGCACAACATGAGCTGTCATATATGTTCTATTCACGTCCTTTGATTAGGTGTACTATTAGCATTATTGAGTGCTTCTTGCTCACACAAGTGTTGGGATAGTTTGGGATACCTCAAATTGTCTCACAAGAGTTTTGTACTTATGCCCGATTTGTCGATGAGATGAAGAAGGGCTGGCAGAGATAGTTGGACAGAGGCTGGAGCATGATAGATGCTTGAGTACCACCAGCTAGGTGGGATTACATGGCTAGGGTGATGAATGTAGGTATGACACCTGTATACAAGGACTACATATTAGCACACCCATTCCCTAGATATACAAATCCTATTGGCCTGGGCCCTCAGGTGGTACAACAACCACTACAATAGCAGGCACAATAGCCGCCCCCACAGTAGCAGGTACAATAGCCACCCTTATAGCAATAGGAGAGGGTAGTACGACCAAGGACTGTGCAGATTCCTATCCCCACTAGACCTATGGGGTCAGATGCAGGTGTTGGGAGCAGTGGCAGTCAGGAGAGAGCCATTGAGTAGGCAGAGGACACCATCATGGCTAATACTATTCTGATTGATTCACAGGCAAGTAGATAGGTAGCCCAGTTATAGGAGGCTCTCTAGAGGCTCTAAGAGAGGGTGAGAGAGTTGCAGAGGGAGTGAGATGACTTCTATACAAAAGTGGTCATTCAAGAGACCCGAGTAGCTAAGTGAGACTGAGAGATCCAGGGGTTACAGGAGGCATTGGCTAGATCACAGCTAGAGATGAGATACGAGGCTTCTCAGGCAGCCTATTACTATGTTGCTTACATGATTGCAGTTCTTGAGGTAGCCAATCAGGTTCAACCCTTCTCATAGTATGTTGGGGCACGAGCCACTCCATAGGGACCACCTCCACAAGGACCACCTCCTCAGTAGCAGGGTATGCCACCTCCTCCACCTCTGTCGGGTGGTTAGATGAGACACTTGATATACATATTGTACCACCATTTTGATGTATTGTGCTCGAGTAGCACCCTTGTACATTTTGATCGATATATATATATATATATATATATATATATGAGCTCAATTTTTGGCATCATTGTACTTGTTTATATATTGCTTTAGATTTGTATGTCTTATGAGATGTTTCTTATATGGTTAGATGTAGAAATGTATGCCATGGATGAATATGCAAGTGTTTATGCACATATTTTATTGATAAATGCTATGAGTGAAATGTGATGATAGATGTTAGATGGATACATGCTATGAATGTAATGATTTATGCTTATAATGGATGCACATGTTTATGGATATATAAATGCAAATAATGTATGGAAATACACTTTTTAGAAATGAATGTAATGCAACGAATGCAATGGTACTAATCAGCTCATGCAGGATATTGCAATATACAACAGGTACTAACCAAAAGAATACGAATGAAGATCGAGAGCGAGGACCGGGCACTTGTGCAGTCGAGAGGAAGCCAGGATAAAAGATGAGGACCTTCAAAGAATAAGAAGACAATGAAGAGAGCACCAAAATTGTCGCTATGCAAGCCTAAAATGCAAATGCAAGCCTAAGCTAAATGCAACCCTAGGACTTGGTTGTTGGGCTCATCGTATAATCATAATCGAGTATTTTGGAACATCGGAGTCAATACAATCCTTATTGGTGCCGCTGTGACCATAAGAATATGATTATAACTTTTATCGGATAAAATGTAGGAAATGAACATAAGCACCAGGGCACAAAAGCCAAGGTGACCTGAACATTGTTTCCAGTTTGATATAGTAAGAGTACACAAGTAAACAAACAGAGCAATAACAGTCAAGGATATAGTTCCAATCTCCCCTTGGCGTACAAATAAACAAGATATAGGGATGTGAGGCTTTTCCACCTTATTGTAGAAGCTCTTATCACATACACCCTATTTATTTGACGTTGTCGGATCATCAAAAACACACCCACAAGAAGTAGACAAAGAAAATATCAATGAAATTCATGAGAACATACATCATACAAAGAAAGCATCAATCACAGGTCAACACGTTTCAATGTTTACAACTGTGCCTATGTTTGGGGTGTTGAAAAACACCGTTGTGCTTGTGAGTGTGATGTGTTTGATTTCTATTGAGAGATGTTTAAATGTGAGATATCCAATGTGTTTTAAAAAACACAGATGTGTCCAAAGAGAGTGTTGAAAAACACTGTTTGATTGAGGTGTTGAGAAACACCAGTTTGTGCCAGTAGATAGTTGTCCTTCAGGACTGACAAGATTACTGACTCAAGTGTAAACCGAAGATGATATCAAAGTGGGGAACCATGCCCCTAAGTAATGAACAGATTGATGTCAAACATGTAGATAGCAAGTCAGCGTGAGAAATCTCAGTAGTACAGTGATAGTAGGCAGACACAGTGAGAACCACTGGTGACTAACGCATGAAAGATTCTCAAGTATAAAGGTCAATGTGAGATCTAGGCATCAACATGCAGACTCAGTGAGAACCACTGGTGATTGATGCGAAGAGGAGAGAGACTCCAAAAGATAGGAAAATGCCCCCTAGACCAGGAAGGTGCCCCCGAGTGTGACCAGTTTCAATCCATGTGAAGTTGAGAAAAATCTTGAAGATGACTGAGAGCGAATCCATGAGCAAACAAACTAAAGTAGGAAAGCACACTAAAGTGATAAAGCAAGCAAGAAAGCAGGAGAGCAAATTGCAAGAAAGCCAAGAGATGCTATGATAGATAGAGCCTTGCGAAACAAGAGGTGCCTATTTACCAGGTTTTCATCAATGACATGTTTTTCTCTTTTTCTCTTTTTTTTTGTATTTTCATGTTTTTTTACTTTTTTTTGAATTTTTTGATTTTTTTGTATTTTTATTTTTTTCAATTTTTTTTTGGTATTATCAAGGCGATTGTTTACAAGGTTTTCACAAGGATAATAGATACATCGAAGCACCTATTTGCCAATTTTTCACTAAGATGATCTTTTTTTTAGGACATTTTGCAATTTTTAGGATTTTCTCAGAATAAAGTATGTACATGAGCATTCAGAAGACATTTCAACTGTAAAACATTTTCAGATGAAGAGTGTTGATAGGCTCTTTGAGTTGTTCACCCTCTATGGTAGATAGCTAGTAAGTGCCAGACCCAAATACTATAGTAATAATATACAGACCGAGCTAGTTTGGCTCAAATTTTCCTTTCTGAATCTGCTATTGTTGATTCTTAGGGTTCTCTCTCAGGATGAGATCACCCATTTGGAAGTCTCTTGGTCTAACCTTCTTGTTATAGATTTTAGATATTCTCTTCTGATATGCTTGGAGATGATTGAACGCCACCTTCTGACATTCATCTAGTAGTTCAAGCTCTTGTAGCCAAGATATTATGATATCATCATCAGTAATGAGGCCCTTCATAGAGACTCGCAAGGTAGGAATCTCAACCTCAATAGGAAGTACTACATCAGCACCATAAACTAGAGCAAAGGGCGTGGCCCCTGTTGGTGTTCGTATACTAGTGCGATAAGCCCATAAAGCTAGGTTAATCTGGAGATGCCAGTCTCATCTAGATTTGTGTGCTGTACGATGTAGGATCTTGAGAATTGTCTTGTTTGAAGCTTCCGCCTGGCCATTACCCTAGGGATAATAGATAGAAGACCAGTGCTGAGTAATCTTGAACTTAGTGCACAAATTTGTCAATCCTTTATTCTTGAATTTCCCCCCATTGTCAGTGATTATAGATGAGGGTACACCATATCTCCAGATGATGTACTTTAGTATAAACATGGCTACAGACTTGCCATCAGCTACACTAAGAGGTACTGCCTCTCGAAGAAGATGGATATATCTGACCCACTAAGTTGAAGGCCCAATGTTGAAATGGCTAGAAAGTAATGAAGGGAATAAGCTCCTTGGCTGGAGCATGAATCAGATTACCATGTAGTTGACACTGTTTGCAAGACTTAGAAAATTATGTAGCTTCTTTCTCCATATCTGGCCAATAGTAACCAACTCTAATAAGTTTATGAGCCAGTGTCAGACCATTTTAGTGAGACCCATAGATGCCTTCAAGTACCTCTTCTAATGCGCACTTGGACTCATCAGGTTCTAAACACCTAAGGAGGGTACCATCTAGACCTTGTCTATATAAGTCGTTAGTTACGATGAAAAACTGTGAAGCACTGTGGATTAAATGAGGTTTCTCATTTCGAGTATATGTGTCAGGAATGATTTGGTCATGAAGATAAGAGTAGATATGGTGGTAGTGGGATGAGTCATGTCCAATGACTAAAAAAATCATTCAGGAGTTAGGGGAATCATAGACAGGGTAGCATAACGTCTCCACTAGGAATTCATGTCTGAAATCATTTTTTGGCATTTGTAACATAGAAGCCAGAGTAGCCATGGCATTAGCTGATTTATTATCCACCCTTAGAATTTTTTGGAAATTAACATGTGAAAAGTATTTCTTAAGGTCGTCAACCATCTTTTTATAGAGCACCAATTTTTCATCGTTTGTTTGATATATGTCATTCACTTGATTGATAACCAGTTGTGGATCTCCAAAGACTTTTAACTCATCAACATGCCATTCAATAGTGGTCTTTAATCCATTAATCAAAGCTTCATACTCAATAGTGTTATTTGTGAAAGGAAACATCATTTTGTATGCCTTTGGCAATGAATACTGCTGAGGTGTAATGAACAAAATTCAAGCACCTAACCCCTGTTGGGTGAATGCTCCATCAAAGAATATGGTCCATGTCTGATGTGTGAGAAGCATGATGGACTCATTTGGGAACTCAATCCTTAATGGTTGATGATCTGTAATAGGTTCCTCAGCCAACTGATCCGCAATCGCTTTCCCTTTGATAGCTTTCCTCTCAACATATTCAATATAAAATTCTCTAAGGAGCATGACCCATTTAGCTAGTCTACATGTGAGGGTAGCTTTACTGAGTAAGTACTTTAATGGAACAATTTTTGTGATTAGCCTTGTAGTGTAAGCCAGCATGTAGTGTTGTAGCTTTTGGGAAGCAAACACCACTGCTAAGCAAGCTTTCTCAATTATAGAATAATTCATTTCATAAGAGACCAATGTTCTGCTGATGTAATAAATGACTCTTTCTTTATTATTTTGATCTTCTTGGGCCAATAGAGCACCCATAGATGTTTCTATAGCTAAGATGTATAAGATCAATGGCTTCACCTAAATAGGAGGCATTAATATAGGTGGATTGGCTAGATATTGTTTGATCTGTTGAAAGCCTTGTTCACATTCTTTGTTCCATTCATAAGTCACACCTTTATGTAGAGTTTTAGTAAATGGTTGTGACTTGTCAGCTAGCTACGAGATGAAATTCCGGATAGATTGAAGCTGACCTTGAAGACCTCTAATTTGTCTGATATTGTGAGGTGGAGGCATTTCCATGATAGCTTGCACCTTTGTAGGATCCACCTCGATTCCCTTCACGGAGATGATATAACCAAGTAATTTTCTTGAAGTAACCCCAAATGCACATTTATTAGGGTTAAGACATAGTTTGAATTTTTCCATATGATCCAGTATAGGGCCTAGATCAGTGAGATGTGTCTTCCTATCCATACTTTTAGCGAGCATGTCATCTATATAGTCCTCCATTATCTTATGCATCATGTCATGAAATATGGTAGTGACAGTTCTCTGATAGGTGGCTCCAGCATTCTTAAGACTAAAAGGCATAATGTTCTAGCAGAATGTACCCCATGCACAAGTAAAAGCAGTCTTCTCTTGGTCCTTTGACACAATTTTGATTTGATTGTATCCAGAGAAGCTTTCCATTACGGAGTACATTTCATATCTTTCTGTCATATTGCCAATCATATCAATATTTGGCAGTGGAAAATCATTTTTTGGACAGGCCTTATTTAAGTCCCGAAATTCTATGCAGACTCTAATAGATTTGTCATGTTTAGTCACTAGGACTATGTTAGAGATCCACTCTACATAATCGATTGCTCGGATGAACCTAGCTTTTAGAATTTTTTCCAATTCTGCCTTGACCAGTAGAGCCACATTTGGATGCATATTTCTAAGTTTTTGTTTGACTGGTTTCACACCTGGAGCTATTGACAAGTGATGCATGATGAGATCAGGATCCACACCCGGCATGTCAGAATATGTGCATGCAAAGTTTATCTTTTTCTCCTTGAAGAAGTCTGTGAATTCTTTAAGTTCTTCTGTAGATAATGATTTGACCACATGAATAATGTGTGGATGTTCTTCTACTCCCAGATTTACCAACTGATTAGGTTCAATTAACACCAATGAGCATTCCTGGAAATGACTCAAAACTGCATCAAGTATCTCATCCTCAGGCACCTCATAGAGGTTTTCACCTTTGGATACGTCTTTTCTTTTTACTTTGTTTTTGGCTCTAACATTGCCACAATGTGGTTTTCACCATCAGAGCACCTATTTTTTCTTCTTTTAATTTTATGACTAAGATACTTGATATCAGCCTCAATCATGTTGACACTTTCTTCACTAGTGGAGGACATTACAAGTTCAGTAGCGTGAAGGTAGAAAGATAGAGCATAGTCATTTTGGAATGTAAGGAATTCATTATATGAGGAAGGGGAATTCCAGTCTATTAGCTTGGGATGTTATAGTGAGAGAGAAGTGACAGGTTCAAGTGCATTCATGGTATAGTCATCGAAAGTGTTGACTAGTAAGCTGAGAGCTAAACCGGTCTCATCCAAAGGTGTGTTCAAATCCTTTTGACCCATTATGACCAAAGTAGAAGACATGTTAACATTTATGTACTCGAACTCATTAGACCTTTCACTAGACCCCTCACTTACATTGAGAAGATTTTCATAAGATCCTTTTGAAAAACTATCAAACTCATATTCATGAGAATTTGTGTCTGAACTCTAACTTGGGTGTTTGCACCATGAAGGTTTGGGAGTTCTTGCAACACCAGCCTGTTCTTGTGCCAAATGCTCTTGAAACTCTGGTGGTATGTATCGTTCACCTTGGAAACTACAATCTTGTAACAATTTCCATTGTTCATAGGTAAGTGCATCAAATGGAGTGGTTTTATCAGAATCGTTATCAGTCTCGACTATATTGGCACATGGTACAAAATTATCTGGCTCAGCAAAGAATGCTGCCAAGTCTGGAGGAATGGGATAAGGAAAGCAATCCTCATTAGATCTATCTTCTACGATGTCGACTGTAGTTGTGCCTTTAGGTTCTAGTGAAGGATCTAATTTTGGCACAAATTTGTTAATCCCTAGATGGAACGGGATCTTCTTGAAGCCTAAACTAGTTGTATCTTTTGTCTTTTGACCGTAGCTTTAATAGGTTCAACTAACCCATTACCATTCACCCCTATTGGGCCACTCCCTTTGTACCCAAAGCATTTCATAGTCTTAAGACCTTCACTATTGGGATTTAGTTCACAAGCTGGGGAAGTCTATTCAGATATGTTCTTTCCTTTGCAAATCCAAGCTTTAATAGATCTTTCCTCATCTTCATCTTCTAATGGTGTAGAAGGCCGTACAAAGGCACAATCATAAACTATCTCAGGAGGAGTAGAAGATCTGTTGTTCTCAGAAGGTCTCCCATAAGAACAAGGAGACAGAGGTATAGCTACTAACGATAGCACAGGTTCTATTTGATACCCCCCATGCCTATGTTTGTGATTTTTAGGGTCTGTTCCATGTCTCTGAGCTTGGCATCATAGAATTTTGTGTATTCTCTATTAGTCAGAACAAGACTATCAGCTGACTGAGTGAGCGCATTACAAGAAGAGCCCATACTAGGAGGAATTTTCACCTCTGCACCTTAGAAAGAAAACTTAATACACTGATGGTATGTGGAGGGAACCGCTTGCATCTCATGGATCCACAGTCTTCCCAACAAGATATTATATGCAAGAGAAAGGTCTAGCACCTAACATGTGACATCTCTTTCAACCGGTCCAACCTGAATTGGTAGCACAAATAAACCTTTAGATTTTCTCTCTTCTTCATCATAGGCCTTGATAGTAATTGTTTTGCGGGAATCTATGAAATCTTTGTCATAACCTAGGTAAGAAAGAAAGTGAGCAGAGCAAATATTGAGGCCAGCACCATTATCAGTCAAGACGTGGCGGACTATTTGTTTGCCAATCATGACTTCTATATGAAGAGGAGCATTATGCGAGTGACTAATTGAGTGATCATATTCTTTTGAGAAGGAAAAATAATGCGGTGAATTCAAGTGACCCACCATGGATTGAAAATGATCCAAATTGATGTCTTTGGGGACATTAGCCTCTGTGAGGGCTTTATCCAGAATCTGCTTGTGAGCAGGCAAGATCTTCAATAGCTCAAAGATGGTTATTTGAGTGTTGGTTCTTTGTAGCTGGTCTAGAATGTTGTAACCAATAGTAGAAGGTGTGGGGACCACTTTCATGGTCTTGTTGGTGAGGCCAAAAATAACTTTATCTGCAGTTTGTTTTGTTGCGGATGTAGTAATAGGAGGGTCAGGACCCTTGATAGTGATCTTAGCACGGGATCTAGTAACAATGTTCACGCAATCCTAAGATGTTTTAGATTCAGATAATCGAGACCCAGGGCCTCTCAAGACAAATGGGGTCTTAGGCTTAGAAGCATCCCCCCTCCCCTTGGTATTAATCACATTACAATACTCCACTTCCACAGGTTCAACCATGGTGATGACATTATCATAAGTGGCATGTGCGTAGTTAACCTTGGCATTATTGTTCTTAGCATTGGAAGACTCGCTTTTCTTGTGATTAGGAAAGGGATCTTTAAATGCCTAATAAACCAAATTTTTGTTATGATTTTCCACAATGATAACCTGGTTATCAATCAGATATTGGACTTTATGACGCAATTGAAGACAAGTAGCAGTCTTATGACCCTTGTTTTGGTGATAGTCATAGTATGCATTGTCATTCCACCAATGGGGTCGTGGTTGTGGATCGTATAGACTTTTTTCCAAAGGAGAAAGAATATGATTTTGCACCAAAGTTTTGAAAACCACATCAAGCGGTTCTCCCAAAGAAGCAAATTCACGCTTGGGTCATGGGGCCCAAGGTTTGTTGCCAGAGAATCTAGAAGGTTGTTGAATGTTTGTTGCAGCCTTTTCAATAGCTTTGGTTGCTTATATACCAAAGGTGAGATTGAAGACCAGTTTTGAAGGAGTTAGAGTCACATTATCAACCACCCCATCATTCACAATGTCCCTATTTTTGTTGGTATACTTCCCTTTATCTTTGTTGGAAGAGGAGGAACCTTGTTTGTTGTCTTTATACAAATTCAATTCACCTTTTTTAACCATAAATGACTCTATCCTCACATCTTGCTTTATCATGCTGTCAAAATTAAGGGGACCTCGAAGTTGTACTTGATACCCAAAATCAGGGGTGAGATTATCCAAGAAGTTATCAAGTTTCTCAGATTTGGGTATTTTGCGAGGATAATTAGTGCAAAGTTGTCTCCATCTTTGGAGAAATGTCAAGAATGGCTCCCCTTGACTTTGCTTGAGATTGCAAAGGTCCCTTATGTTGACGGGATGTTGTATGTTGTGAGAATATTGTTGTATAAAGAGATTGGCAATCTCATCAAAAGTCTTGATGCCAGTGGGTAGTTGAGAAAACCACTCCATTGTAGGTCCACCCAAACTTCAGGGAAAGAGATGCTTCAAATAGGTTTGATCATGCATGAACTCCATAGATAGGGACCAAAATTATCTTAAATGATCCTGAGCATTAGTGGTACCCAGATACTTATCATATTTAGGAAGCTCTACACCTTTGGGAAAAGGTGGCATAAGAAGAATCCTATCAAAAGGAAAAGGATAGATGCTTTCCATCATAAATTGTTGTGTGGGTTTTTCCTTATCCTTCATAAGTTGGCTGATTTGATTTTGTATTTCTTGAATTACTTTATGCAATTTGGTAGTCTCACTCTCTTCTTCTTGAGCCACAAGTGTTTCCACTTAGAAGTTTGAGGGTAGCTTAACTCCTTGTTTTTCCAAATCTAGAAAATATTTCTCTTTATCTTCCGCAAGGAGTATTTCCATCATTTTGATGAGAGATTTATTAGATTTTGTAGCATCTATGTTGTTTTGAGTTATTGGCTCATCGTCATTACCAAGAATCTCATAAATTCTTTGAGTCTGATCTTGAACCTGGTGATGCTGCTCTTCTTGCTAACCTTGCTCATTTTGGGATTGGTTGTTGACTCCACTATATTGACCTGGTAAGTAATCAAAAGGAGTTGCCATGTCATTAACATGAAATTGTGCCATGTGCACCTCTTCAGTATGAGTGTGAGTATCAAGTTGAGAACCCATAGTCAATGTATCTCTTAGTGGATCAAAAGGGTTGACAGGATCAAAAGGATTGATATGTTCAAAAGGATCACTAAGGCAGCGAGGATCGTCAATAGGGTCAACCCAAATAGGTGACTTTATGAAGCCTTGTTGATCTAAAAGAAATGGATTATGCTGATCTTGAAACAAAGGATTAGAACACAGCTGGAACACTGGTTTCTGGTTTAGACTCAGATTTATACTAAATGGGGGAGAGGAACATGAGGATCCCTCTTGACTATCAAGTTGAACAATGGGTTCAGAATGACCTTTTCCTTGATTACAAGGTTTACTTCTACCTATTCCCGAACCATGAATGGGAAAAATATTGCTGCTTCTAGTCATAACAGGCATAGATGAAGATAAAATGAGAGGAAACTTAGGATCCAACTCAAAACTCTGTCTCTAGAAATAACAAAAAGGAGGTAACAGGCTAGGACAACCAAGATGTGAGATGCACCCAACACGAATCATCAAGAGTATGGCTAGAACAGTCAAGATGTGACTATCATGTTGCAAGGTACAAAAACACATAAATGATCAGACAGAGACAAAGATACAAGACAAGTTTGAGTAAGAATCAGTCAATTCGCAACTCGAAACAACTAGTTTGAGACTGCAGACAACAGGGAAACAGACAATCAGATCCTAGACAAAATTCAGAGTAGGAAAATAATTCACCAGTCAATGGGAATGAGCTAGTTGTTTTAGGACACCAGGGTACAGATTCACATGAGGAAGTGTTGTGTTGCATGAGGAAGTACTCAACTTCGTGCAATAAAATGCAATCTCATGCAAGAAAGTGCTTAGTTTCTAAAATCTCGCGTGACGAAACTCCAAATTTTGATAAACAGACTTAGTGTTCAAGACAAAAAACTAGATTTTGAGACACATTCAGGACTATTCTCTGATATAATTTCTAGGGTCAGGGCAGATTTATGATGATACAGATCAGCAATCTCAGTTTCAAGGTGACAAGCACTCGTTAACAAGCATGAAGTTTCAATCAAGCAATAGTCATAAACAGTTCTACCAAGGACAAAGAAACTTGGTAGAATCATGGGAGTCATTGTTTGATCATGATTGGATAGTTTAAGACTTGAAACAAACACTTAGTTATCCCTACAAAAAAATGATGGAGAAGACAAAATTTGTGCCCCGCTGTCTTATGTTTATGCGTGCACCTCACACAGCAGTTTCACCCTCGAGAGAGAGCCCATATTTTTGGTGTTTCCAAGGACTAAGTATATATGTTCAAAGGTTACCCTTAAATTAGGGGCCAGTGTCATATACCACTTCAAGCATCCAGGTGCATACCTATGTTGAGAATCTAGGGGAGAGATTCTTCCCTCTCCCTGTGCACAGATTATGTCTTCTTTTAGAGGTGATCTGGGTAGGCATCTAACTAAGAGAGTTTTTAGTGGGCTTCTATTCACAATAACCTTCGGTGCCTCTGATATAGAGTTGGGACCTCGTAGCCACACCAACACTTGAAAATATACACCCTTGCAAGCAAGGATGGGAGTGGCGCCGCTCAGTACGACAAACAAGGCTTTCTCAAGATGATAGTCAAAATCATGAGAAAGAAGTTACCATGGCTTTGGAGCCTTTGGACTCAACAAAGAAGACTTTATTATAGTGAGGTGGAATCACCGGCGATAGGTGTGTACTCTCTTGGGTCGTTCTCAAAGGTTCAA
Organism: Thuja plicata; assembly: GCA_018584345.1. NCBI lineage: Eukaryota > Viridiplantae > Streptophyta > Pinopsida > Cupressales > Cupressaceae > Thuja > Thuja plicata. The sequence goes on from MU224212.1 coordinate 69,722, forward strand.
CTTCTGGCAGGCCCTCTAAAGGTGACACAACTTGGCTTGGATTCAAGGGTCCAATTTTTTGATTCTCTCAAAGAGAGAAGAGCATACTTCTCTACCTCTTCACCTTACCCAAACACTCAAGACATGTTCATCACCGAGATAGCTTCACTCCACCAAATCCACAAGCCTTTGGGTTTCTGATTCTCTCAAAGAGAGAAGAGCATAATCCCCTAACAAGTAGATATGTTAAAGATTCACTATCTTTCTTTGCTTCCCCAGGTATCTGTCATGCTACCAACATCTGGGTCTTAGTTTCATCCATGGGCATCACTTCCATGCAATGAAGAGCCTATTCCCCTACTTTGTTATCAGGACCCTTAAGAAATTTTAACAAAGCCCTATTTAAACTATGTGAATGAAAAACAGTAAAAAAGCACAACATTTTTAATATGCCTTTGACAACCGTCTTGCAAGCAAACCGTTAGCAAGTTTTTATGATCTTTGACAAGCGACCGAAAAACCACTATTATGCTGTAGCAGAAATTAGAAACATGAAATCAACAACAGAAGGTAAATGTCAGAAATGGTAATAGTAAATTGCAGATTCTAAAAATTAAATGACTGTCTGCAAAACTTTGCGCGAGAAAGTATTTTGCTGCGCGTGAGAAAGTGCAGGGACCTGCACGAGATTTTTGTTTCCTCACGTGAGAGAGTGCTACTGGGAGCAAAACTTCACGCAGTTTGATCTAAAATGTCATTTGAGATTCAGTACCAGTGATCTACAACAAATTACTGTCAAAAAATTTCAAGATTGAGGCCAGAAATCATTTTTTCTGCCCCACGGTGGGTGCCACAATGTTATGTGCTTGAATGTGACCTCTAAATTAGGCACAAACCCAACATATTCCTTACTCAATCATCCAATTTTCAAAGATGAACATGAATTGTCCATTTTACAAACTTGATTGAAGTGACCTGTTGCCTCTTATTTAGTTGGGGATGTCAAATTTACTCTCAGAACGAGAGCCAACAACCTTGACCATTGCTAAAATGGAGGATTTTAAAGCATGATAAAACTTGAAATTGAAACTATTTGATATGAGATACAATTGCCATCTAAGAATTGAAATGCATATCTAATCTAGAAAGCTTGAAAAATGATAGAATTGAGCTATTCGATATGTAAAAAAACTATATTAGAATGCAACATGTACTAATCCAAATGAAACTAAAGCTAATTATGCAAAAAATATTGAAAATTTGATAAAAACCAGATAAAATTTAACTATAGTTTTGATGCTCTCTAATTCATCCTCTCAAATGAAGAAAATGAGGCCCATAATATAGAACAACCTGCGAAGGGGATGAAGAGTTTCTTGAAAAAAAATGGTTGACTCTTCATTTCCATGGGTGAAGGTGAGACAATTTTTGAAGGAATTATTCAATTAAAAGAATGAATTATTGCCACATGAGTGGCTTTTCACATGGAATTATGGAATTCCTTTTTGAGGATAATTCATCCTAATAATTAAATAACTA
>MU224212.1:109818-129426 GCA_018584345.1 Thuja plicata
CTTGCATTCATGGCTACTCATGTAGATTAGAATCATGTTTATTTCCATAGATTAATCTTGCATTTGCATTTCCTTTCATAGATTAATATGCATTGTTATCATTTAGATTAATTTCCTTTTATGCATTACAATCATATAGATTAAATCTCATTTTCATGCATTTGAATCTCTCGTTTCATGGTGTATTTGCAATAGACACAACTAGGTCTATTTGAGGGCCTTCATTTTATATTTTTACACATCCATGACTAGACAGCTCTGGATCGATATTTGAGGCCTCATTCTTGAGCAACCTTGAATAGAATGATTCATAGAAGTGTGACAACATTTATGCACACAATGCCTTCTAATTCAAAGAAGGGAGAGATAAATGAAATGATAAAAAAGTATGAAAAGAAGTTCTCACCCAAAATGAGAGCATACAAATTTCTCAAAGGGAAGCTAACTGAGCTAGATCAAGAAAGCATTAAGAAGTGGTGCAAAATCCTCAAAAATACCACTAAGGAAGCTTGTTCAGAGAAGGAACACATCATCATTAAGGATGCACAGGATGATTCATCAGTGGAATTGGACAAAGAAGAGAGTGAGAGAACCGACAACCAGAATACTGATGTTGCAGATGAGGTATGGCCCAACACTATTCTTGACAAAACTCAGAGTGAGGAAAGCCAAATTCCACCAAGCCCAATTCATATTGACTTGAGTAATGAAGTAGAGGTTACCAAAGAAGAATTGACAATAAAAGGTAACATAAATGAGGATGTCAATGATGAAACATGGTTGGATAATATCATTAATGACACTACAGGAAAAGACCCTGCAAAAGAGGTGCAAAAAGTTGAAGAAGTCACTGTTGCACAAGGTAATACCGATGGTCAGGACACACTTACTGACACTGTAGAGGTAAATACACCAACCAACATGAAAATTTTGATACAAGCTATTGATATTGATTCAAGTCAAGAGAAATCATCTAAGAAAGATGCTGATATACCCAAGGACATGGGTAATGATGAAAATAAGGATGCATTGAACACTCAAAAAGATACAAACATAGAGATGAAGGATGCAATCGACACTCAGAAAAAGGTGTCTATTGAAAAAGACAAAGGAGAAGATACTAACAAGAATGAAACATTGAGTAAGGATGAAGGAAAATAAAAGTGTGAAGAAGTTAAGCAAGATGACAGCATGAAGGAAAAAGAAGAAAAATTTGTTGATACACCCAAGGCCACTGAAGAGACATCTTCACACAACCAATAGGTGGACTCTAAATAGAAGCAACAAGATGCTTCATCTTCTTGACCTTCACCTACCAAATCAATCCAATCTCAAGATCTACAGATGGTAGTTCACCAATCTATCTCCCAACAAAAGAAGAAGAAGAAGAAGAAGAAAATAATAAAGAAAGACATCTTGGCTGTAACACTTGATGAGGTTATAGAAATACCTAAGTGGGATGTATCTACTTTAGATACTGAAAAACTTCAAAAGTTTGGAGTGATGTGTCAAAGAAAATCCATACAAGAGAAATTGAGAAAGGCACATAGGGAAGCCCAAGCACTTGAAAAAGATAGGGATATACTACATCAACTTGTTCTTGATATAAAATTTGAAAATGACATATCAGTTATGGAGAAAATTGCAGTTCTTACCGGCGCCATCACCACTCAAGGTGTAGATGCAGAGAAGGCAGTGGAAGAATAGGCAGAAATGAAGTATCAACAAAAACTAGCTAAGAAGATCAGCCAAGAAGTGGCAGAGAACAAGGTAAATCTCTCTGAATTAGCAAGTCAATTAGAACCTATGATTGCTGAAGCTATTACCTTAGTTTAAAAATTGTGCACACTTGAAAATTTCACAAAAGAGAATAGTGAAAAGCTATCCCAATTATATTTAGATCTGACATCAAGTGCACAAAGTTTAACCTCTGATGCAAATACAATAAAGTTGCATCATGACAAGATAATAGAGGTAAACAGGTTAAGACAAGAGATATGGGATGCAGAGACACAATTTAGGAATGAAGTTACTGAGCTGCAGGCTCACATATTGCCAAACGTCACGACTCTAGAACAACACATTATAGATTCAAGGAATCTAATATCGACCCCAGATATGTCTGTAGTAGACAACATCTATAATATGCATGTAAGGACATCACTTGAGAACATGGCTCTAGAAAATTTGAAGGAGAAATGGGATAGGATGATGGAGGAAATCAAAGCCTCACACTCTCACATTATCAAAAAAGGAGGAACAAATAGTACATATGTACATTATACTACATTTGCAAAAGGAGAAAAGGATATGTAAAATAGATATGTACAATATATCAAATATCAAAAAAAGGAAACAAAAAGGAGAAGGCAATTATATGTACATAAACTTACACTTACCGGCATATGCATAGGGGGAGTCATTTCATGACTAAAGAAGAAGCATACACAGGTGTACATACTAATACATTAAGTATGTTGCACATATCAATTTTTGATACTAATGTCAAAGGGGGAGATTGATGACATTAAGTTTTGCCATTAGTGTACTTAAGTGAAAAACATGTTAAAGGTCATCGGTATAGGCATAACTGACATAAAACACAATGCATAACCGATGAGATAACAATGCTTGACATGAAAATGCTAAGTATAGAATTGCCTGATGAATACTGACAAGTTTTGAACTGACGACAATGAAAAGGACATCACCGATGAAATAGTTTTCAGAACATCACCGATGGATCTAAAGATCACTAAGTTGAAAAAGCATAAAGGACATTACCGATGGTATAGTTTTGAGAACATCACCGACAGAGCAGAAAAAATAAGGAACCCAATAAACAATTCAAAATAGGGACACTGACGAAGAAGAAGCCTGATAGAAAAAAGAATGAAAGAAAACTGACAGAATGACAGAGCAGCCCAACCATCAGAACTGACATTCAGTTACAGAACCCGCAAAAAGTGGATCTAACTTTCTACGTTAGATAAAACATTGTAATTCTATTTATAGAGATTTAATTTGTTTTAAAACATTACTTGAGGGTCAAGAAAATATATTGTAAATGCTTTAAAGCATCCTAACGGATCTAAAACATAACTAACTAAAGATCAAGGTGAAGTTGTAAACCTTGGATCTAGAGTTAATTTGAAAAGCGTGAATCAAGAATGGACCTAGAAACTACTATATATAGATGTTCAATCATTTTTAATAGTAAGAGTTTGATAAATTATTGTAGCCATGAAGAGCATCTAAGCAGTAGAAGTGAATTCATGCAAAGTTTAGAAAAAGATCATATCAGTTCTCAAGAACACAGACAAGGCTACCGACGAGCAGAGACAAGGTATCATTCAATCACACAAGGTGATTACATATACATTAGAAGCTTTATAGGATTTGTTATAAAAAATTAGAGATTTCATATAATATCAGATCAACATTTATAATGTAGTTGCATTCTAACAAGTGCATCACATCATAAATCCTTTAGTAGAAGGTGGACTTAACAGTTCTTGACAAATCTCTTAACAGTGTTGCTAAAGCTTCAAAAGAAGTAGATCCTAATAGTTCTCCACTCTAATACTCCTAACAGGGTAGATCATTAGAAGTGATCAAATTATAAGCCTTAACTGGCTCCCTTCTTATCTGCAGATAGTGAAGTTTTGTGGGTGACATCCCCACCGTAGTTTTTACTTCGTAACAATATTTTTCTGCGATATCATATCATGTGTTATGTGTTATTTACTTTCATGTATGTTTCTTGAATGTTTAGACATGTAAAGAAATTATTTTATGATTTCACATACATAAAGAAAGATGAATAAATAGATAGGTGAATATACAAATCTAATGACACAAAGGTTAATGGGCCAATCACATAAAAAAATTTAGAGGTACTGATTCACCCCTCCCCTCTCAGTACATCATTCCAGTAATTCCAACACCTACTCCCACTGTTGAGGAAATAAGAGCATAGATGAACTAGACATGGTTAAGGAAAATAGAACTGAGCAGTAGTGAAGCTACTGAAGCCTAGGTCACCCAATCCAATGGATTAGGTGATCTCACCATCACTAATTAAGCAAAGAGAGGTATGTAAGGAACTATGTTTATATTTCATATCTTTTATCAGTTCCTAACATATAACAGTGCAATAGTCCATATCTACATATAATAAGATGCATCAGGACATATTTTGAGTTATGTAGCATGAAAAGTCCAAATGCACTATAGGTGTCAAGCAACAATATATTCCTAATTTATATAGAGTAAGTTTTGTTTGACGACTGAGTGAAAAGTGAATTTCACGAGTCAACCAAGGACAACTATTTTGCACTCACTCAACGGAAAGAACATTTAATGCTGACCTAAATTTTGACTGTTGGAGTCTATATAAAGGAAAGAGATATTTCATTTCTTCTCACCATGTGATTGAGAATTTCATAAGAGCGATTTGTGCATTTGTGAACTTGAATTCAGCAAAGGCTTTCAAGGATTTCTACAACATGTTGTCGGTAACCTTTTAGTGGAAAGTGCAGATTTTGTTACTTGCCGAGGTACTCTATTCGTGATCTTTGAAACCCTACTTTTCAGAGAAAATGGCCGCAAGTTCTTCTGCACCAGCAAAGAGAATGGAGAAGGAATTGCTGAATGCTCAATTGGTAAGGAGCGACACCTGTGCACCTCCTAATTTCTATGTAGTTCCTGAGAGTGCCATCAAGGGTGATCTGACTGGAGCCCTATCGTCAATTCCATCGAAGGTACTTATGATCCACGATATAAGGTCATGTTATATGTGTAAAATAAGTGAAGTTAGAGATCATGAGATTAGGGCATCTTACAATAGATTGTGCATAGACAGAGCCCTAAAAGATGAACATAAACACTTAGTTGAGAGAGGGTTAGCGCATGCCCTATACTTTCTAAGAGAATTCAAAATGGAGTGGATAAATAATCTTTAGAGTCGTGTTCATGGCATGAACTTATGGCTAGAGAATGGACCAGTCAAGATAACAAAAGAGATCATTCATTGAGTAACAAGTTATCCAATTTTAAATGGGAAAATTACTATGAGATGTCATAGTAAAGAGAAAATAGAAGAACTCACTGGAGCCATTTGGAACAAGAGAGGAATGACAATCTCTACGATTACAGATTAGGAGCTGGATTTCATAGTGAGGGTTATAGCTCATAAATTCTATCAGTCAAGCTAAATGGATAGTTTCCCATGTGTTGCAGTCGACCAGGGTTGGAAGATTGTAAAGAAGGATCATACATATGACCTTGCCGAGCTACAACTGATGCAACTAGCTGAGAACCTTTCTTCAATCAGAAGGGAAAGAACTCAATGTGTAAGTTTGGATCTCTGGTTGTTTGTATATTTTTCTACCAACAAAACACTTTTCCTACTTTTGGAAACATAGTATGGAAAATAGATAGACCTATCACTCTGCAAATCAATGAGTTTGTTCAACAATTAGGTGATAATTTTGACAATGTTATGGGAACTTACTTTTTGGAATTCAAGAAAAATATGAGGCTAAGGAATAGAATTCCCAGTTCACTAGTTGAAAAACATTATGAGGATGTCTGTTTCCTAGTTGACATAGATTACACTTATGTACAAGCAGTAGTGCCAAGGGTATTATGACTGAGGCCATTACCTTATAAAATAAACATTGATGAGACATCTATTGTAATAACAACTTTATTGGCAAAAGAAATTGATAGGATAGTGAAACATTTTGGTAACTATGAAGAAGATAAATCCAGAATCACTACGGATTTGAAGGCCGACACTATGTTGAGAAAGAGAAAGAAATTTGTCAAAAATCTGAAGAAGATGGTTGGAATTAAGAGTGATGAAGAAGTAGAGGATGCACCTTTGGGGTTGTCAACAGGACATGGAGAAGATATGTCTAGTGAAGAAGAAGAGGAAAATGAACTTGAAGAAGAGGTCACTATGAAAGGTAAAGAGAAGCAACTAGTGGTTGCTGAGGAAACTAAACCAAGCAAAGCTAAACCTAAGGCTGCCCCTCTTGTTGCTAACTAGCCAAGGACTAGGGCATCATCTCTTTCCCAGACAAAAAAAGTATATACTAAGAGGAATACTAGAGAGAGTATCTCAGGGAAGAGAAAACAAGTTGAAATCAAGGTTATGTTGAGCCATCCTGCTAAGAAGAGACCAAGGAGGAAGCTATGCTTGGAGCCTAAAGATGATGAGGAGACAGATACAGATTTACCTAGAAACATACCTACAACATCATATAAACCAATGACCAATATTGATGAGGTATGTAAGAACCTAAGAAGTAACTCTGGTTTAGCAGGATTCAATTTTATAAAGTATGAAAAACAAAGTGTAGTAAATAAGCACAAGATTCGGGAAGCTTTAATAAAAATGATGGGAAATTCAAAATGACACCTATAGAGATAGGAGATAGTGTTCCTACAGAACTTTATGACATTTTGTCTCAGAAATGGAAATATGTACTGATGATTGAAAGACAAATAAGGGAAGGAACATTGGCTAAGATCATTCCTGACTTGACAAAGAAACAAATAGCCAAGTTTATTGAGAAATATAAAGGGAAGTTTATTCCAAAATTTTGAGAGCCTATTTTATTTTAAGGAATGATGTTGAGGGTATAGTACAATAGAGTAACAGAATATGGAAAGAAATTTTTGGGTTAATTGCTAAGAAGGTTGATGAGAAAGATGGAGACAACTTAGAGCCAAAGGAAATGGAGAAAGAAACTACTACTGAGCCAGCAAAAACTGAAAGTGAAACCCAAGAGGAAACAAGTAATGTGCAAGTTATATATTTAACAATGGATATAGTCCAATTAACACTGCACTTGGTGAAGTAGTAATGTGGATGCCAAGGATCAGAATGAGTCGGAAGACATAAGTATCCAATCACCTATTCGGGCAACTGAGGCCGAGATAGAAAAAGAAGGAGAAAAAGAGGTAATCAATACTAATCCACCTATTTTAGAGGTTGTTCAAATAGTTATAGAGAGTGGAGATAAGATGGAATAAATTTATGATAGGCCTATAGAACAAGAGGCTATACAAGTGTTAGTGGATCTACCACACTCTACATCATCTACTCCCACTACACCTAAAACAGGTAGTATACCTGATCAGTAGGCAATCTTGACTCAGATGAAGACAACAATTGAAGTTGATACTGACAAAGGTAAATATATCACTGTAACTGAGCCAAGTATTAGCTCTCCAGAACTCAAAAGGAAGAAGTCACATAAGAGGAAGTCACCTAGTCCAAGTGTCACTTTGGATGAAGTGATTGTGATTCCTAAATGGGATACAGACAACTTGACATATGACCAGATTCAAACTCTGCAAGACCTTTTGAAGAGGAAGAAGAAACAAGAAGAACTGAAGAGGGAACACCAACAAAAGCAAGTCTTACATGAAATGAAAGATATTTTTGTTAATTCTTTTGAAATAACATATATAAATGAACAATCATCAATTTTGGAATAGTTAGTCCATATCGTGCAGAAAGTTAATGATGAAAATCTTGAGGAAAATGAGAAGTTGTTACAATGGTCCGAAAGAAAGTTTGAGAAACAAAGTTTTGGAGAAGATATCAAGGGATATTTCTATCAAATAGGTTGAACTTTCTTCTCTTATTAGTATTCTTGAGGGAGCTACAAATAATGTTTATTCCTTGTATAAAAAGTTATGTGATGTAGAATTATTTACCAAGGATAACCAACAGCTTATTGAGAAGTTGCAACTAGATTTGAAGTCAACAGGGAGTACATTGAGTATGGATGCTAGTTCTAGCTCCTTACATTTTGAAAAGTTGGCTCATACACAGAGAAGAATAGCCGAGCTTATGGATAAAGATGGAAGAATAAGAGAAAAGTTAATAACTATTCAGATTTCCTTAATACCTCATCTGGAGGTTATACAGAAGGAAATTAAAGCTGCAAATGAACTAGTCAAGAGGGATTCTGATCTCTCCATAGTAGATAGTTTGGTAAGTCTAGCTATCGAGCTAGAAATCAAGTTACAAGTTTTGAAGTTTGTAAAGGATAGTTGGGATACAGGGTTTGCACTTACTCTACAACTTCATAATTCATTTTTGGATAAGTATAACTTAACCCCCTACAACTATCAGTGACAAAAACAAGGGGGAATCAGCTAAAGAAATGGATACAAATGTACAAAATCACATATAACTATTTTTGTAATGCATGTATATTATGTAAGTATGAAGTATAATCTTAGGGGGAGTACATTGTATACTTAGGAAAAATTTTGTGGATGTAAAGAAATGATAAGTGTGTTTTTGCCACTAATATCAAAGGGGGAGATTGTTGATCTCTAAGTTTTGTTGATCATTAGTTCCCCATACTTAGTCATTTATCTAGGTAGGTTAGCCGGTTATCACTGTGACCGAGCTATCCAGTATAGGCCAAGAAATATGGCATAGTCATTGCCGAGCAGATTAGTGGTTGCCAAGTGACTTGGCAATCAAGCAAAAGTTGATAATACTCATGTCAAGTGCCAGAAGTCTTAATGTGTCAAGCAAGACAGTTTTCACATAGATGTTTCGAATGCCACAAACTTGAAGGTAAACTATTTTGGGCCAACTTGTTGTTTTGGGCTGACTTGTTCATGCATTTAATGATTTCAACGGAGTTAATTACACATTAATTATTTGATCCCAATGTGTGGCATGGAGCCAATCAGAAAATTGGAATGCCTAAGTGGCATAAGCATTTGATCTTGATCGTTGATCTAGATCTTGATGCCAGATTTGTAAATTATATTAAGATTACTTCTTAAACCCTAGAGTGTGTGTGTGTGTGTGTGGGTGTGCACAAGACATAGAGAAGGTGTATGCATACATGAGAGATGTACAAATGGTTATTTTGATAGAATAAGCATAGATCTAGTAGAGTGAAAGAGAAGTGAACAACAGAGTAAAGACATATCAGATTATAAGATCATAGAAGGTATTGGAAAGAGGAGATCTGTTATTAGCATCAGAGTGCATAACAAAGGATCAGTTCTTGACACATTTTAACCAGTGTATCAGGTGAAATACCTTAACAGAGTGGTTCTAACAGACCTTTCTAAATCTCTTAGACAAGTGCTTACTTTGTTGTAAGTTCAAATCCTTTCACAAGGTAGATTGTAATGATCTAAAGCTCTTAACAGGGCAGACCTTTAACCAGGTACATTACATATTGTGATCAAACTTTGTAGCCCTAATAGGCACACTTTATTGCTGCAGTAGTGAAGATTTTTTGGGTGTCATCCCCACCCCAGTTTTACCTTATTGGGTTTCTGGGTTACCAAAATTATGTTGTCTTGAGTTATTTATTTTTTGTCATGGATGCTACTAGTTGTTAGTTCAATTATATTCATGCAAGGTTGTGGATCATTTTTTTTTAAAGGATAAAAGTTCAAGATCTGATTCACCCCCCCTCTCAGTATCTTGCTTTTCCATATTGTATTTCCAACAATCGTGCCAAGTATGGACCTAACCTTGATAATCAAATGGACTTCAAAGCCTTAGGGTCATTGCCCAACCATCTTACCTAACCATAGTGCATACAGTTTCCTTATTACTAAATAAACCACATGGGCTTTGTAAGACTAAAATTAGCTTCCCTAGTTCTACATAACCTGTGTGGGTTATGTAGAACTAAAAGCATAAGTTTTAGTTCTACAGAATCTACACGGGTTATGAAGAAATACAAATATATGCTTGTAAACTTAGCATACACTACATATATAATGTGTGTGTGTGTGTGTGTGTGTGTTTCTCCTTGTTCCCTCGCTCTCACCTTCCTTCCCCCATCACCATCTATGTCTATTATGAGCCCTAATTATCATCTCTCTCTCTCTCTCTCTCTCTCTCTCATGTGGGTTATGTAGAGCTAAAAGAAAAGGTTTTAGTTCTACAAAACTTGTATGGGTTATGAGGAAATATGAACGTTGACCTTTAGCTCAATGGAACTCATACGCATTCTATTGAGATAAATATATATTATTCCTAAAGGCCTAAAAAAAAACATTAGAACTTGTTCCAAGGTCCTACTACTAATTTTCATGTCTTTCTTCAATAATATCAAACATGTTTTCATGGTTTTTGTCACATTTAATTTCAAATGATTGATTTCTCTTGTTTTTTTGTTTGTTCTCAATGTTATTTTAGTGTTATTACTTTAGGTTATAATAAAATGATGATAATTTTTTTTTAATTATTTGATCCTGTATGGTTATCATGGTATTATGTGTAGGACAATCAATATCAGCGATGGGAAAGAGCAAGAGAGGAATAATTGAACAATGAGGGGCAACAAAGGAAAGACAAAGGGAGTGTATGAGGATATTACGTGAAGGTACATTATCTAACGCACCTAATGAAAATGATGAACATGCAATAATTCAAATTGATATGATGAATGCACCTAATCTAGCAAATTAAAATGATCAACATGCACCAATTCAAATGCATGTGATGAATGCACCTACTGAAAGTGATGAACATACATCATTTAAAATTGATGTGATAAATGCACCTAATGCACCTAATGAAATTGAAGAACGTACAAGATTTCAATTTGATGTGATTAATGCACCTAATACACTTAATGAAAATGAAGAGTATGCACCAATCTTAACACCTCCTAGAATAATTCGTAGAAAACCAAAGTTTCTAATTGACATTGATGAAAATATTTTGAAGCCAATGAATGATTAAATTTCTTAAAGAACTTGTAGAAGAATGGTTAGAAGAATGTGGAATAACTATTTTTAAAACTTAAATCAAAGTGGAAGATGCCAATTAGTTGTTGAAATGATTAAAAATCTGAATTTTAGAGAGATATTGAAAATTTTGGGGTTAAGAACATCCAAAAATAATAGTTAAAGAACCATTGTGAGAAATTTAGTTTATTCACTAAGCCATTGGTTTGAAATCACATACTAAAGATGCTAATGTTACTTGAATTATCCTCACATCAACCATAATGGGAAAGGAAGTGAATAAATCTCATTTAATAAAGAAAACAAGAAAGTCACTAAGGATAAGTAGAAAAAACATTACACAATATGTAATGTGTCGCCCAAGAACCCGGGAGAACTAACCTACACATGCAATTAAGTTTACAGGATAATTTTTTTTCTAAAAATGTTTATAAACAATAATGTTAACAATGTAGAAGCAATACAATGAAGTACATGACATACACATAAGTACAATTCATCAATGATACAATTCTTGAGGGTTCCTTGACATAGAATTACTTAAGCAAAATAACCTATGAAGAACAACTATAACGAAATAACAATAAAGTAACATCAAATGAGTCCAATAATATACATCTCATATAATAAGACCACCTATACATCTGATACTCAAGGTATACAACATAATCAATCATCCACTGCACAAGTCACAGGGTATGCAATAATACATAACAATAAAATACATCCTCTGAATGAATGTCAAACAATATACACATATGGTTACAAATATACAACTCTTGAAACTAGACAAGTCTCTAGAAGACTAAGAAAATAGAACTGCAACAAGGATCATCCAAGCATGACGAAGAACCATCAGAATCTCAATGGTAATAAGAATCACTACCACCTGCCCGCGTGGAACCAAAGGTCCACTCCCACTGTGCTAAGGAGATAACATCAGGCCGACACACAGGAACTCAATCTAGAAAGAATAAAGAAGAAGTATAAGGATAGGAAAGATCAAGGCATACTGGAGATCCAAGGTCAACATAAAGGTACACCATCCAAAGATGAAAGATGTACATAAATTAAGAAAAACACTAACATGAACCAACCACTGAAACCAAAATCCAAATACCAAAACCCACAGCCATAAACAGGTAAAGAAGGACCTATGGAGGAGACTTAGGCTACATTCTATGGGAGTGTCATCACATGGTCAATCACTTGAGTTACCCTGGACTAGCCACTCTGGACCCCGGACCCCTCAACATGACTCATGCAGAACTAGAATACCCTCTAATGAAATGAGGAATCTAGTCAGACCAACTCTCTAGGTATCATCTCATTCTCATCCTTAGTCTTTACTAGCACTCAAGGCATGAGCAAGACATCATGATCCATCTTGTATTTAAAGTTAACCCCAAGTTTTATTATTAAATTATCACTTATTAATAACTTACGATAGGTCACCTTGGAACTGGTCTCTTTGGGCCCTAGAACCCTATTGTAAGCCACTCCCCTAAAATGCACCTAACTAACCACCCCCTAAGCTCAAGGTCATAAATAATCTCATAAAACTCATAAACTGGTTCCTACCCATATAAGAACTACTGGTTCTCCATTAACCATAACAACATGAGGAACTCTCAAAAGATCACATATCAAGAGTTCTGAAACATTAGGTTCAAGAAGGACAATCAAACCAAAATAACATTTTACAAAACATGCACTGGAAATCAATGAAAAGACACCATGTAGAATAAAACCCCAAAACCCTCTGGTTTACATCCTAAAAAATAACTTAGCTCCCCAACAGACACCCCAAATGAAAGAGTTCATAGTAGGAAAGAATACACAATACATTTCATAAAATCCCTATAATACGTCATGGCATAATAAATATTCTTTCAGAAATAACTAACTCACAATTAAGTGATAAACAAATTTATAATAACCTATTATGCAAATTTGTTTATCTAGTAAAATTACTAACTGAACTATAATATTTTTTGAAGAACAAATGTCAATTAAAGCCCCTATAGATTAATTTATGGAATCTAGCATACATAAATTAATCTAACAAATAATTACTAAAATTTGACTATAATTACAACTTGTATGAAAATAAAAACTATTATTATTAATAGATATTAATAATAATATTCTAATAATAATACTTTAATCACTCATTTAACAAAACTATATATATATATATTTTTAAAATACCATTAAAATAAATATCCTAATCAAATGAAATCACTTTATAAATAACATCTAACCATTTTAAAAAAAAAAAAGGTAGCAGAGCCACTTAACATATTACCATTTAATACCACCTTAATATTAAAATTAAACTAAAAATTTAAAATAAACTTAAATAAAACAATAACTAACTTTAAAATAAATAATAAAACTTTTTTTTTAAAAATAATTTAAAACTTCAAATTTAAAACATTTAAAACAACTTTAAAAAAAAATAAAAAATAAAACTCTAACTTACCAACCCCACCACCCACATAGTGGGGCGGCCTCCAAAAGCCGCGAGTAGGGCCGCGGACAGCGATCCCCACCCACAGTCCCGCGAGTTACCGCGGTGAGTGTGGTGGGTACCACAGTCTGTGGTACCCCCGCGGTCCCCACGGGGAGTTAAGTGGGGTGGGGGGTGGTGTCCCCGCCCACTTTAACTTAAATTTACTTTTTTAAATTTATTTACTTAGTTTAATTTTATTTTTTTCTATTAAAATTTAATTTTATTTAAATTTAAATTTAAATTTTTTAAAAAACAAGCCTAGTGTACTCTATATATTTTCCTGCAAGGTATGCATTTTTTTTATTAACTTTTTCTTTTCCTTTTACAATACTAATAATGATTTCTCTTCTTCCAATAACAAATTGGCAAAATTATTTCTTTTTCAATATTAAAGAGATGATTTACTGAATATCTCTAAGGGAGTAAAAGGGGATCTTTTTTTTCATCTTCAACTAAATAATTGATATAAACGAAAATAACATTAATTCTAATGTTAATCTTAATTTCCAAGATACTTTCAACCATGCAATTGATCTCTATTGCTTCGTTTCCTTACAGATCTGGACCTGATTTTTGGATAGGTTCCAGATAAGGGTGACTTTTTTTTTCAAGGTAGGGCATCTGCAAATCTGAATGTTTAATTCAATCTCTTTGACAACAATCACATTTTTCACACAAAAGAAAACATTTCCATAAATTTGAAACCCTAAGGCAATGTTTGAAACCAAAACATTCCAAATGAAAACCCTAATAACCATTTTGACTCAATACCATAAAATGAAACCCTTATGCCCCAAAACATAGAACACATTTCTTCAATTTTAATTAATAAAATCACAAAATAATCAAACAAGGAAGATCAAACAAAGGATCCTAGCTTTCAGATGCAAAGAAGACAGAGATCTAAAAGCTAGAATTGACAAGACCAAGATCCTACCTTAATAACTGATGAGAGGTACAAATTCTCAAATCCAAGCAATTAAGAATTCAAAAATGATCCAAAATGCTCCCAAGCTTTCACAAACCCTCAATCACCTGATTTCTCCTTCTCCCTGATTGGACAACCTCCAAAATGGCTCTCAATCCAAGGATATAGAAAACCAAGCAATTAGGTTTTCAAAAAGTGAAACCCTAAAGGGAATATAAATAATCTAATTAATAATTAAAATAAATTCTTTATTTTTAATTTTCACTTAAAGCATGCACATCTCAACTTTATAATATAAAGACAAAGTCATAATTGAAAATACA
Source organism: Thuja plicata (assembly GCA_018584345.1). Taxonomy (NCBI): domain Eukaryota; kingdom Viridiplantae; phylum Streptophyta; class Pinopsida; order Cupressales; family Cupressaceae; genus Thuja; species Thuja plicata. The sequence goes on from MU224212.1 coordinate 124,343, forward strand.
TGAGAATATATTTCAATTAAATAAATCAATTAACCATGCAACTTATTGTAATATTCAATAATTTAACTTTTCACAATTAATTATAATTAATTGGATTTAATATTTATTAAATCTCAATTATTTAAATCAAGACTTAATAATTAAATCAATTAATTAAATATAGGCCTTTAATTAATATTTAGTTATTAAATAGCCATATATTTAATATATCAATATTTTAACCTTATTATAGGTCAATTATTAACATTAATATTTACCATAAATATTCATTAAATAAATCAAGCCAAAAGCATCATTAAATTAACTGAAAACCATCTAAATAGAAAATAACTGAAATAGACAAACAAGTGAAATAGAACCACAACCACACACAAACAGGTTCACGAATCCATGTCGCTTGAAGGATTTAAATAGGATAGTCAATTAGATTCTTTGTCTATTTCTAGGACAAAATAAGGGTTTAGGGTATGGATTTGGACCTGATATTATCTCCCCTCTCTTACCATTGAAATATTGTGATAGGGTACGCTCACTCCTACCAATTCATGGAAGACGTAGACTGGTACCTACAAACCTGTCATCACAAAGATGAACATACATGCATATAATATAAAAAACAATGTTTCAGACTAGTTTATCATGTGGATCTCGCTAAAGCAAGTAACTTCGACTCTGTCCCATACCATATCAAACACATCGAACAATAATGTAAAACAAAACAACAATCCATATGCATACAGATTTAGGGTCAGTATTGTCAGAAAACCATAATCAAAATGACATCAAAGCATATACCTGAGCATCTTGAAATAACCATAAATCACATGTAAACATCAGATATAATACACTGAGCAATGAATCCATAATATAATGATATGCAATACATAAATATCCTTAACACCATCTGAAATAACCAACACATACGTGAAAAGGCCTAAAAGAGTTTGGCAACTGAAACAAAAAAAACAAACTAAGGGGTGGGTATTACATTCTACTCCCCTAAAACTAGGCTTACTCCAGGAAGCCTACATCAAAGATAGAGATGTGAATTCTCTCAGCTCAAAGCATCAAACTGAGTCACAAAAAAAATCAATGTGTGGGTCCCATAGGACCCTTCACAGGTCTCTGATTCGAACACTATGGATCATAACCAACTGTAGGAATGCAGAAACTACTTGCTGGTCCTCTACTCGCATCCCCACTCATAGGAGCATGATACATAGATGGAGGGTGATCAAAGGTTTCATACACTTCGTGAGATCCACCAACATTCCCAAATGTAGGTTTAGAAGCTACTAGCCTCTGTCCTAAAAACTGTGATGCAAGCTGAGGACAATTGGCTGCAATGTGACCAAGCTACCCACAAGAATAAAAAACCCATCTACTACCACCTCCTCGAACTGAAGGTGCACTATATTGCTGAAAACTACCCCTACTAGCATCCTAATATGAACTCTAGACTGAATGATCAGTCCTATTATGCATATTGCGTAGCCAGTTGTGATAGTTCCCCGACTGAGAACCACCACTAGTACCATGGAAGAATCTCTTACCCTGCTGGTTCTAGTTACTCTTCGAAACTATAGGAGGGTTCCTAGAGTTCCCAGCTCCCTGTGATTGATTACCTCTATAACTAGAAGTAGGTCCACCAGACTGCACTCCCATCTGACCACCATGGCTCAAGGCTAGATTCACCTCTGCAAGACTAGCTTTAATAACCACTTCTTTGAGGGTTGTAGGCTCAAAGAACCTAACCTCCCCAACAATGCGTTCATTGAACCCCCTAATAAAATGTCAAATCATAAGGGCTGAATCATGATCATAACCTTCATATTGCTTGAGCTCAAAGAATCGACGCTCATACTCTACCATTGACATAGTCAACTACCTTAGGTTGTGGAACTCATCTTCTCACTGCTTCCTCCACTGATTTGAGAGGAAGTGCTCTCAGAAGTGCTCAAGGAACAACTCCCAAGTAACTGTATCCATATGGAGCCCTAACTTCTCTTCTTCAATTTTCCACCACACTGCAACAACATTAGAGAGTTGCATCACCGCATACCTAGCCTTAGTATTTCTACTAAAGGGATACATGGAAAAACTCCTCTCCAAGGAAATAAGATATATCTTTGCCTCAAAACTTGATCCTTTCCCATCAAAGGGAGTAGGTCATACTCTCATGAGATCCCTCATGTGGTTTGTTGCCACAACATTAGGATCCACTGTGATGGTCCTCCTTAGAGGGCTCCTAGATCTCACCCTCATTCTCTTTTCTAATTGAGAATGATGAGAGTATCCTTCTCCACTCTACCCTGCACAGAAAGATGACTCAATATTGCCTGCAATAACTGCCTAAAGTCTAGCTCTTCAAAACTAGCCCAATGAGCATCCCTCTGCTCATCTCTACTCTGCTGATGAGCATTGTCCTGACTGACACTTGTGGAAGGGCTATGATGCCTACCTCTTCCACAGCCACTAGCTCAGCCTCTACCATGAATCTTAGTAGCTCTATTCTTAGTAGGCATGATTCCTGAAGCAACCAAAGGCCAACACAACAACTCAAAACCAAAACCCCCAAAAGTGACAAAAGAAAACACATAATCATAAATTAGTAGTTTTAAATACATCAGAGTTTTATGTCTATGTCTGTTTCAAGTTTTAAACAAAAAGACAATGTATGGGCATATAGATTTTCGAGAGCTCCTAGTTTAGAAATGTGTGCTCTAATACCAAGTGTAATTCCCGCTAGGGAACCTAGGAGAACTAACCTACACAAGAAACTAAGTTTACAGGATAATTTTTTTAAAATGTTTACAAACAATAATGTTAACAATGTAGAAGAAATGAAATGAATTACATGACATACACATAAGTATAACTCATCAATGATACAATTCTTGAGGGTTCCTTGATGTAGAATTACTTAAGGAAAATAACCTACGAAGAACAAGTATAATTAATTAACAAAACAGATACATCAACTGAATCCAATAATATACATCTCCTATAATAAGACCACATATACATATGATACCCAAGGTATGCAACCTAATCAATCATCCAATGCATAATTCAGAGGGTATGTAATAATACATAACAATATAATACATCCTCTGAATGGATGTCAACCAATATGCACATATGGTTACAAATATACAACTCATGAAACTTGAAAAGTCTCCAGAAGACTAAGAAGATAGAACTACAACAATGATCATCCAAGCATGAAGAAGAACAATTAGAATCTCAATGGTAATAAGAATCACTACCACCCGACCGTGTGGAACCAAAGGTCCGCTCCCACCATGCTAAGGAGATAACATCAAGCCCACACATGGGAACTCAATCTAGAAAGACTAAAGAAGAAGTATAAGGATAGGAAAGATCAAGGGATACTGGAGATCCAAGGTCAACATAAAGGTACACAATCCAAAGATAAAGGATGTACATTAATTAACCAAAACACCAACATGAACCAACCACTGAAACCAAAAGTGAAATGCCAAAAACCAAAACCATAAAGATGTAAAGAAGGACATATGGAGGAGACATAGCCTACATTCTATGGGAGTGTCATCACATGGTCAATCACTTGAGTTACCTTGGACTAGCCACTCTGGACCCTGGACCCCTCAACATGACGCATGCAGAACTACAATACCCTCTAATGAAAATGTGGAATCTAGACATACCTACTCTCTAGGTATCATCTCATTCTCATCCTTAGTTTGTACTAGAGCTCAAGGCATGAGCGAGGCATCATGATCCATCTTGTATTTAATGTTAACCCCAAGTTTTATTATTAAATTATCACTTATTAATAACTTATGATAGGTCATCCCAGAAATGGTCTCTTTGGGCCCCAGAACCCTATTGTAAGCCACTCCCCTAAGATGCACCTAACTAACCACCTCCTAAGCTCAAGGTCATAAATAATCTCATAAAACTCATAAACTAGTTCCTACACATATAGGAACTACTGGTTCTCCATTAACCATAACAACATGAGGAACTCTCAAAAGATCACATATTAAGTGTTCAGAAACACTAGGTTCATGAAGGACAATCAAACCAAAATAACATTATAGGAAACATTCACTGGAAATCACAAACAAGACACCATGTAGAATCAAACCCCAAAAACCTCTGGTTTACATCCTGAAAGATAACTTAGCACCCCAAAAGACACCCCAAATGAAAGAGTTCATAGCAGGAAACAATACACAATATATTTCATAAAAACCCTACAATACGTCATGGCATAATAAATACACTTTCAGAAAGAATTAACTCACAATTGAGTGATAAAAAAAAATAATAATAACCTAGTATGGAAATTCGTTTATCTAGTAAAATTACTAACTGAACAATAATTAAATTTTTCAAGAACAAATGCAAATTAAAGCCCCTATAGATTAATTTATGGAATCTACCATACATAAATTAATCTAACAAATAATTACTAAAATCATACTATAATTAAAACTTGTATGAAAATAATATCTACTATTATTAATAGATATTAATAATAATATTCTAATAATAATACTTTAATCAATAATTTAACAAAACTATATATTTAAAAAAAAATGCCATTAAAATAAATATCCTAATAAAAGAAAATCACTTTATAAATAACATATAACCATTTAATACAACTTTAATATTAAAATTAAACTAAAAATTTAAAATAAACTTAAATAAAACAATAACTAACTTTAAAATAAATAATAAAACTTTTTTTTTTAAATAATTAAAAACTTAAGATGTAAAACATTTAAAACAACTTAAAAAAAAAACTCTAACTTACCAACCCCACCACCCACGTGGTGGGGTAGTCTCCAAAAGCCGCGAGTAGGGTGGTGGATTGCGGTCCCCACCTGTAGTCTCGCAAGTTACTGCGGTGAATGAGGTGGGTACCACAGTCCGTGGTACCCCCGCGGTCCCCACGAGGAGCTAAGTGGGGTGGGGGGTGGTGTCCCCGCCCACTTTAACTTAAATTTACTTTTTTAAATTTATTTACTTAGTTTTATTTTATTTTTTCTATTAAAATTTAATTTAATTAATATATATATATATATATA